>JASDQU010242530.1:137201-153909 GCA_032191745.1 Picea mariana | reverse complement strand
TACTCAATGGGTCGAAAAGACAAGGGAGTGAAGGCGCAGCGGAGGATGAAGGATGCAACAGGATGATGGAGGATCGGGCGAAATGGATGGAGGGGAAAAGGGGTCAACCGAGACAAACTTTCGTCATCACGAGAGAAATGCCAAATCAACAGTCGAAGAATCGAATTGCCTATAATTATAGGACCCCAACAGAAGGAAAAGAGAAGTTCACTATGATTAGGAACCTACCCAAATTTGGTAGCAAGATATTGTGGGCCTTTTGAAATATTAGAAAAGATATGGCTAGTTGCATACATGTTAGATTTGCATGCATCCATGAGAGTGCATAATCTATTTCATTTGTCATTGTTAAAGAAATATGTGCCTGATCCTAACCACATAATTGATTGGAATGTGATCCAGGTGGAGCACGAAGGGTATTTTCGAGTGGAACCAGTACACATCCTAAACTAAAAAGTCAAAGTGATTGGGAACAAATCCATAGGGATGGTAAAGGTTCAATGGAACTGTTATGGTCCTGAAGATGCTACATGGGATAATGAAGAAAACATGTGGGAAGAATACCCACAAAGGTTTTACAGTTCTAAAGAGAACTTAATGCAAGACTTCAGTTTGAGCAAATAGAGTTCTGGAACCACATCTCATAGTCTTGGCCAAATGAGTTGGGGACCTTAATAAAATAATGTCTCATTCCTTAGGTTAGCCTTGATAAATGGATGGTACATACCTTGGGTTATCCTTGATAAACGAATGGTACATTCCTTGGGTCAATGAGTTGAGAGGAACATGATATTTTGGTTGGAACTCCTATTAGAGTTGTTAAATTGAAGAAATTTTATTTCTAAGTATTGTGATGTAAATTTGCATATATGTATATCGGCATAGAGTGCATCGAGGAGGGTGCACAATTGTAGGGGATGGGAAATGTAACATCCCCATTATAACCCCCAATTTAATTAATTCTTACATAGATATAATATGTGGATACGGTCAAGCGATGTAATATGTGAATTGTATTTCAATGTTTTAATAATAAAATGTGATGCCAACTGCTAAGGGGACATGGAAAATATATGGGGGATGAATTGATCCATAAGAAGCGGGAGTGTCTAGGATAATGGCCAAGAGGGGTCCAAGGGGGAAATTACCCATGTTTATGGATTTAACCCATTTTCCTAAATATGAAATTGTATATGAACCTTCCCATTTCTGATTGAGTGTTTCCAAAGCCAATCATTGAATACATGTAAGAGGGTGGGTGTGAGTGGTCACATCCCGAAGTTATTGGGCACATAGGGGTTGAGTAAAATCAGCTTGGGGAAGAGTGTGAGTCAAGAAATGAAAGAAAAAGAGAAGAAAATGTGTATGGGTTGGGACAACAATTTAGCAGTTTTTTCAGTTAGTCAAGTTTGTTCATGGAAAGGAGACAAATAGAAAAACAACAGAGCCAATAGTCGATGCAACCATGAAGAGAGACTTCTATAGAAATCTAGAGTGTAATTGGAGATGGAAAAATTAAGATCTAGGTTGTCATGCCTGAAGAGTGAACTCTTGGGTGAGTTGCACTGGAAAAACAAGTAATTGTTGTTGGTTTGCTGATAATTTTCCTAGCAACAATTTCCCTTGAATTCCTAGCTAAGAGATTCCTGACTACTTGTGCCAGAGAGATCCCGATAAACGAATGGAAAATTCCTTGGGTTATCCTTGATAAATGGATGGTACATTCCTTGGGTTATCTCTGATAAACAGATGGTACACCCCTTAGGTTATCCCTGATAAATGAATGGTGCATTCCTTGGGTTGGGCAGGTCAGGAGGAAGAGAGTTGGTGGAAAATTTGGGATAGTTGTATGAAAATATCAGTTGGGTTGAGATATTTATGAGATATGAGTGGAATGTGAGAGACCACCCTCTTTTGTGGATTTCTAGCCTCATCTTGGGGGTGACTGGCTCTTGAGATTTGGAACAGTCAGTCTACGGTTGGGTGGAACGTCCATCCTAAGCAGTTGGTTGCACGCTTCTTGTTTAAAGATAAGTGTTTTATCTTGTATTGAGTTAATTACACGTTTTATTGTTGTGCATGAACTCTGCATGAATGAGAATTGTAATACTCCTAAGATGAACCCAAAATTGTAAATGTAAATGTAAATATGCTTTTAAGTTGGTGAGCCGATGATACAAGGTCTTTGGTTTGATTCTACATGCATTGAGTCAGTGCACGAGAATCTCATACCAAAATAAGATTGTGCACATTCCAGAGTTCTGTGCACACTCGATTGAGTGTGCGATATTAAGGCTAGAGAGCCTTTGTGTATATGTTGTGTTTGATAGGCTAGGGGACCAGTTATTATAAGCTAGGAGGCTTATGTGTTGAATTAGGCCAAAGAGCCTAGATGCTAAAGGCCAGTGAGCCTATTTTTGTATATGTCTTATCATTAATATAATACATCGTTGCATGTAGACCGACCATGATAAAAGAGTATCGGGGACTAAACTTCACTAGTTAGGGAAAGCAGGGGATAAAAGTTAAGGATACGGAGCTAAGCTAGGGAGCTTAAGCCAAAAAGGAATATTATATTAATATTCCTTAAAGTATAAAGTATGGATAATTATTTTATCCTAAGTTCCAAGGATGGGGACAAGTGGGCCAAAGTAGCTCTCAACATGACAAGTGTCAAGTTGGGGACATGCATACATATAGCTTGGACTTAGTTCATTTTCAGATTATTCCATCATCATGGACTCACTCATTCAGTTGTCCTCTGTACCTTCCTGTACTCGTATCCATGCTTATAACAATACCTGTACCTGTACCAGTATCCATTCTTGTACCTGTACCCATACTTGTATTTGTACCTAGTTAGCTTGGGAGTTGGACTGAAGAGGTGGGTTGTCAGGCTCGTGGGAGACTGAAGAGGCAGGTTGTCAAGCCCGTGAGCGATTTCTCTCTAGGTGAGAGAATTGTTGGGCATTGATTTCCCGAAGGTGCCAAACTACAGCTACATGGCTTTGAGACTTCCTGTCCGGCCTGTTGCTAAAGCCTCAGAAATGAAGTGGGGAAGCCAAAGGACTATTGAGCAGAGAAGCAACACACTTCCTAGGGTGGGACAGGCATGTCGGGAATGAGGGACTGTAGGTTGTTAGTTTGATTTGGCATCTATGAAATAGTCTTTCCTATTGTCTGAGATACATCAACCTGGTTAGGAATCCCTTTACACGGGTGGAATTTAGTCCCAGCTAGGGGGTGACCCACTGCTGAGAGTGATGAGCAACATGGTCTAAGGCTGGGAGGTTCGTGGAAGGTCTGCACACAGTTGGTGATATTTTTACCAAGATAAGTGTCAATTGTGTGTTAAATTAGATGCTGCATTATTATTTATGCGTTATTTTTATGGGTTTTTTCTTGTGTGTGCTGCATGTGTATTTTTGTTATTATTTTGTATGAATCCGTGCATTTGCAGAATGTGTTCATCTGTTTTAAGTTTTATATATAAAATTCTGCAAGAGTTTTTGTGTGTATTGTTTTAATTTGTATACACTTAGGAGAGTTTTATGTGTCATAGTCCAGTTGGATGTTGGGGATGCGTTGGCAGCAGTGATATAATTACTATTGTTTATAAGCTGCCTACACAGGACCTCTAAATTTTCATTACTCGACCAGAGCATTGTCACTAAACGACACTTGTCACTTGTCTCTTTTTACATATCTTCTTTTCGATTTTTGTTTTCATGACTGTAAGAATGAAAACTTGCAGCTGGAAATGACATTTTGTTTCGATTTTTTATCAAATCATTTGTTCTCCTTGTTATAACCCCTTGCTATAAACATGATTGTTATATTGTCATATTATAGAATTGTCATATTTTTGCTATGAACATGATTGTTCTCCTTGTTTATAACCCCTTGGTTCTAAACATGCCTTGGTTGCATAAGTGAAAGACTTCCATTCATTAATATTTGATTGATATTGATAGAGTTTTGATTCATGAAACTTTGAATTATTCAATTGTTATTCGATGCACTTACCTTTGTGATTAATCTATGAATGCGCGTACTATGGTTTTCAAAGTGTTCTGATCCTAGTAAGCACACAATTCCAAGGTGGCATACGGAGTACAGCATGCCATTACTCTTCTGCGTGGTCTCGGGCTTCATGATTTTTCTCCCACGCATGGTGATTAACGCCTCTGCCTACCATTTGAACTGTCATAGCATTGTTTTGTTGAGGCTCGGGGCTATGGCTCTGTGGCTTTTTATCAAACCATGCCTATGAATTCTGTGTTGATTCCCTTCTGTTCGCCATGGCTCCAGTGGTAAGGATCGAGCCCAATGGCATCCAAACCTTTCTATCATATGATAACACCAGGGACGATTTAGAAAGGAATGGTTGGAATTTGTTCATTGAAAAATTTAAGGGTTTCAATTTACGAGTTGCTCAAGAGTTTGCAATGACCTTCGATAGCTACAGAGCAAAGATAGGTGATCTGCACTTAGAGGTAAATGAGGAGTTTTTAAGCCAAGCCACGGGTTTACCAGCTGTCGGGAAAAAATGGTTCAAGAATGCAAAAGTTGAAGAGGTCCTCTGGACTTTGATGTTCACCTCACGGAAAATCACTAGTTGCGATCGAGGTATGCCAATCTCATCCTTAAAACCTAGGTGGCATGATATACTTGCTATTGTGAAATAGTTCATTATGTGTGAAAGAAGATTTGGGTTAGTTTTCCTGTATCATCTGCGATTGCTTATGAGTTTCATTGGCTTCCTGTTGAATATGCCCTACTTCCTGCTTAGAAGTTTGTACAAGATGGGAAAACGGTTTAAGAAGCAGAGGTCTGATTCGAGTTTATTCCATCATGGTTTAATTAAAATTATCCTTGTGCATTAGTTGCAATTACAAAACGATTGTTGGGATTCTTTTATTTCACGAAATGGCTTTGGCAACAGTGAGTTGGGATAGGTTGATAAGCCGGTTATCATAGAAACCCTCATGAAACCTACCACCTCTCCTCCACCGCTCCTGCCCTGTGATCTTTCCCTTAATAATGAACCCTCAACCTACCCTGATGTTACTCAACTGGACAATCAACCGGTTTCACACCCAAAGAGTTGCACTAAAACTGTTAAAAAACCCACAGGGAAGAAGCTAAAGGGCAGCGTCGATGTTAATTATAAGAATAAAAGGGTTGTTCATTTGATTTCACGATGTGATCGAAATAAATTCAAACCTTGTGCAAACACAAACAACACGATTAATGTGAGCGAAGATTTAGACTCGAAAATCGAAAGATTCCTGGCTAAAGAGGACCCTATGTCATACGGGCTCTATCCTGATACACCCTATGACTATGTAAACAACCTGCCTCCATGTCTAAAGGATAACCTAGATTTATTGAGCATTCAACTCTGTGATAAACCTACCTTTCGCGTGAACGATTCTCTAACCCTTAATACTGTCAGTGCCAATGCACAGCTCCTAGAGCCACAGTGTGATGAATGTCGATCCTGGATCGATAGGTATTATACAGATGTGCCTTTGCTACAGTCCTGGCTTAAATCTTTAAAATACCAAGTGGATTCGTTGACAAATGATAATAGTAGACTCCAATCCATAACTCAAGCAAAGGAGAAACACCTAAAAACTACAGGATCTGTCATTTTTAAGAATGTCGAGGCAACAACAGCAATCGCAAACTCCAAGATTGCTTGATATGTTTTAATCCCATGATTTGAGGTATGATCTTTTTGAAGTTTAGCATGATTTTGTCACTCTCAATTTAGGATATACGATTTGATTGAATTGATTATCTCTCTTATAAAGATTAGCTTGTTTTGTGTATTGAATAAAATATGATTGTAGTTTCTATTATAACTAGCTACAGAATCGTAAGATTTTGTAGCCAGTTAGAAAAATTCGAATTGCTTGATTTGACAATTGAAAACATATCTAAAATCTTCCCATTTTCATTTGTTTTCAGGAACCCATGATTTCTAAGGAGATTTGAGGCACTGTTGAGATCTCCCAGCCATATGAACTTTATGTTTTTAGTAAATAGATCAGGCTGTTGATATTTTTATTCAGTGAAATCAGGGTGGTTGCATCCCCCACATTTTTGGAACAGATTTGATATCATCAACAGGAAACAATTTTGTTTCCTGGTACCTATATAAGCATGTTACTTTGTAAACATTTGATCATCTCTGCCTGGGGCAAGACTATGGATTTTTCATTTACAGACTTGAGTGAAATATAATACTCATCACAGCTTTAGCTTTTCCGTATTGTGGTTTTATTCAAGTCATGTTTATTTCAATTTGTAAATATATTATGATTTCTTTCGCTGTCATGGTTTACTACAAGTTGATAGAATAAAATTTTATATATATTATCCATGTTTCATGTTCCATATTTAACACACAGTAATCATTCGTTCAATTTGAATTAAGAGGTTTATCTCTAATTTTGATCAAACGTTTATACGCAAGTTCTCACAGGAAGAATAATATCATTGTGGCTGCTTGTAAGATTATAAGGTTACTGTGACTGCATCTATTATATGTTTCGTTGTTATGATTCAAACTTCATCATTGCTGCTTCACATTTATTAGCAGCAATTTCAGGATCCGTTGCAGGTTTACCTCGTCAGATAAGGTGACTGGATGCTACACATCGAACACATATTGGATATGACAATAGGTCATCTTGTTATTTGATTTCGTTAGCATAATAAATATAGAAGTTCCTCATAGTTAAAACACTTTTTCTCATCTGTTATTTCTTTGTTTAATTAGATAGTTTGATGCTCGATTTATTTTATATAAACATTATAAGAAAACAAATAAAAAAGATTAAATAATAGCTTTACTGTTATTCAAAAAAATCAATTTACATTCGATTTTCACGAATTTAGATTAAAATTTGTATTTTGTATATATTAGAAATAGAATTATTTGTATATATTGTGTATATGATAATTAGAGTTATTTTATAAGTATAAATTGGTTAAACTACAGATGTATATTAGATGTGTGTATATTTGTTAACGATTGTCATTTATTAGATCCTTGTTTTTCCTTTAGTTATTTTTCTCTTTCTTTAGGACTTAGATCGGCCAACGGAGCTGCTAAACCCATCGGAGTGAATTAATTCAAACGGCTTGGGTTAATTGGACAACCCCAGACCGGATTCACCCCTCATGTTGATGAGCGGTCAATTTTGCCCGTCAACAAATGGCGCTAGAAGGAGGGACGACTGACAAGCTGGCCTTGTAGGAGCCTTTATTTTAAATGTATTCAATTCCCCCATGGCTCCCCAAATCACTGTGTTGGAACATGCTTTCAACTTCTCATTACCCGATGTTCCCAATGAGACAGTCTCTCGCTTGTCCAAACTCACCTTTGATGGTGGAGGCAATACATCCAAGGATGATTTTAAGGATGGAAATTTATTTAAAAATGTAGAAACCTTGGCGAATATTACTAATCCTTCATATGCCAACTATAAATGTTTGGCGATATTTTTGTAAAAATATTCAAATTTCTAAGGATTTTATATAGTTTTTATAAAATTTTGGTGATTTTTACGATAAAATAATTTTATCCTATAGAATTTGGGCGAATCATTTTTAAAATAGCGAATCTTGTTTTTGGAAAAGCCGTAGAAAATTAGCCCATGAGCGAAATTTAGCCCCTAAAATCATCCATGAATACATCTACTAAAGACCACCTTAACAAGTTTTGGTGCAAATGCATCAAACATGACATCTCAGATTTAAGAGTTTTATGAAAATTGTTCGTTTTTACTTTTAGAGGTCGGATTAAACATTGGTTTGAATCCTTTCTAGCATGTCACATTTTTTATTGGTTTCAATTTGTAGATGAATTTCTAGATGCTTTTGAAATTTATGATTTCGATCAATTATGTGAAGAATTTCATACTTCGCTAATCAACGGTGATTCATCTTCGGAAGACTTTTTGACAAGAGTCTATCATATCCTCTGTAAATTTAATCTCGATGACATGTCATTTGCATTAAATCTCTTCTATGATGCTTGTGTCCCTTCCATCCAATCATATTCAATCATGAACGAAGAACCAATTGCAAATCCTATCACTCAACTGCAAGAACAATTTTCTTCGCAAGATGAGAAGAATCCTTCCGACATTGTTGAACAAGCTAGGGAGGTAGAATCTATTGACCAGGTTATTATTGACAACCAAATTGGTTTTTCCTCTGAATCATTGTATTTTCAGTCTTCAACCAGTATGGAAGAAGATTCGTTTCTTGCTCAAGGTGAATACCCTCATTCTTGTAACTCATGCTCTAATCAATATTTAAAATCAGTCGTTGAAGAACACTTAAGTGACAAAAATGATCTTTAACATTCTAATACTCCTATGAAATTGATTAGAGAAGAAGATACACAACTAGAAGAAGAAACTTTAAACCTTTGTCCTCAAAATGCACTTTGTCCATAGGAAAGACTAGATGTTTGTCACATAAATTTTGAATTATCTATCACACAGAAGGCAAATCCAGATGATCATATTATGTTGAGGAATTCGTCACCAAAACAGAGTAAGAGTTTTAAAGAAAGTGAAGAGAAATGTCTTGAGAATACCATTGTTAATTATCGCAGTTCAAGAGATTCTTTTCATGTGCTTATTTCTGATTCCTTTTATTTCTTATATCCTGATCTCTTCCTAGACTCTGTTGGACTTGACATCTTACCTACAACATCCTACTCTTTTCTGCCACAATCATATCCTTTCAATATGCTAAATTTTGGTGAAATTAACTCCAAACCTAACATTGATAAAGTTGGATTTGACGCTTGTTCACTTTCATCACTCATATGGGAAAAGGACATGTTGCAAGATGATTTTACACAGTTTATTGTTGAAAAAGACAATGCACTATATTTTATGGAGATCAAACATTCTACTTTTCATATTCGTTCTTTGATTAGCTCAAATCTTAATGTTTATGCTTCACATTTTGAAATGATCAATCTCATCAAAGAAAACATTCAAACCAATGATCTAATTGACGTCACGAATCCTCTTATGATGATTTCCCCATCAATATATTTGTCTCATCAAAGTCATGGTTTGCATCCTCATTTTTGTGAGAAAATCTTAGGATGGCTTGAATATTCATATATCAAAAAATTTCATAATAAAGATAAAGTTATGCTTGCTTTCTTTTTACCTAAGTATCTTGGAAGTAGGCGTGACATATTTCTTTTAGATCCTCCATGTGAAGAAATTAATGAACACTTCGAGAATTGTCAGGAGGATGGGGCATTTCAGCCTTGGTTGATGGTTTTTTCATTTCCTCATAATCTTGACAGTTTTTTTAAACTTACTTACACTCGCCCATGCCATTATGACCCTTATCACGACAATATTGCACAATGGCTGGAGGATTCATACAACAAGAATATTCAAGGGAATGGTAAGATCATGCATACTTTGTTTTTAGATGATGATTATGAAAGTAAGTGTGATATGTTTCTGTCATTTTTTGATATATTACCATTCTTATTAGTAATGCTTGATTTTGTTTCCATTGTAGGATTGGAGTTACTCCGATGGCTACATTGGAAGCATGACTTCACGTAGTATTCTGATTTGTTTAGTAGTTAGGGTAGGTTTAGGAATAGGTTTTCTTTCAGTTTTATTTCTCACTATTTCTCTTTGTAATAATGAAGTCATGAACGCAAGTGGGCGCACCACGAGAACCATAATATGACTGTTGTCAGGGAAGTCTGCTTGATCCTTTTCTTTTTGCTTTTCGTTGAATATTTATTTTCAAAAAACGCAGTATCATCATGAAAATCTTAATTGGAGAATAAAGAGATCTGAATCATAAATTCAACCCTGACCCAAGGTACCACGAGTAGGACTGCTTTCACATCAAACAAGATTTTTCTACTTTTTTTCAGTCTCCCAAGGGATTTTTTGCATGATGTTTTCATATACACCTTTTGTACATATTTTTCTGTTTGGATTTCTTTGCTTTCCAATTTTTCTTCGCTGGTGTGTTTTGTTTTCATTTTAGTTCATTGGTCCTTTTGAGTCAAACATCCCCGTTTTACAGTCTAGCTCAGACAAAGAGAAACATAATGCTTCACCTCGAAAATAGCTATCAAAGGCTATTGGAACATCTATTGATGTCCTTCTCTAAAATTGTAGGCTGGTTGAAGGTGTCTTTTGTCTGAAAGTCGATTCCTCGGTTGCAATCTGCACTTGAAAGTATTCATGAATATCTTTAAAACTTCTTTTTACGCTGTCCCTGTTCCTTAGGAGAACAACTCAGAGATGTCTCCCTACTCTTGAAAGTCATTTTTATTAACAAACTATTTCCAGATCTTAGTAAAGGACAACTAAGAAATTTCTTCAAGGTCTGTGACTTACTAAGATGTGTCCAAAAACTAGAATTTTTAGCATCACCCCACTCTATTAAATATCTCTAAAAACTAAATAAATTTCCAAAGAGCTATGGGAAGTGCTTGTAAACCCGTCGAGATACTGAACAGGTCTGCTGGCAGCGGGTAAATGCATGCATGACGCCAAGATAACTTTGCCGAGGTACTGAACAGGCCCGCTGGTAGCGAAGCAATGTCAGGTAAAAGAAAATTCTCAGATATGGATTCTTTTTTACCTTAAATGTCCTTCGTTTTGATCTGGAACTTCTTGATAGGATACAGATATCGCAGTGGGTTAATTGACATCCCTGTCGAGGCTATGGACGCCTGCTGGCGGCAGAGGCCTTGTCAACAGTATTGAAGATTTTAACTTTAATATCGTGGCTCTCTTTTGTTAATATTGTCATCAGTTATCATCTCTTTAAAATAACAGTAGTTTGAAACTGGAATGCATTATAATTATTTACGATGTTCAGATAGCTTTTCGGTTGTTTTCAATTTGAAGTTTTTTCTGATCATTCTAATCTGAACTCATTCATTTGGCAGAGATAACTGCTTCTCCCAGCATGTTGCCATTGTTGGTAGCAATGATATAATTACTATTGTTTATAAGCTGCCTACACAGGACCTCTAAATTTTCATTACTCGACCAGAGCATTGTCACTAAATGACACTTGTCACTTGTCACTTGTTACATATCTTCTTTTCGATTTTTGTTTTCATGACTGTAAGCATGAAAACTCGTAGCTGGAAATGACATTTTGTTTTGATTTTTGATCAAAGGAGAACTGATCATGTGGTTTATTATAGAATTGTCATATTTTTGCTATGAACACAATTATTCTCCTTGCTTATAACCCCTTGGTTCTAAACATGCCTTGGTTGCATAAGTGAAAGACCTCCATTCATTAATATTTGATTGATATTGATAGAGTTTTGATTCATGAAACTTTGAATTATTCAATTGTTATTCGATGCACTTACCTTTGTGATTAATCTATAAATGCGCGTACTATGGTTTTCAAAGTGTTCTGATCCTAGTACGCACACAATGCCAAGATGGCATATGGAGTAAAACATGCCATTACTCTTCTGCGTGGTCTCGAGCTTCACGATTTTTCTCCCACGCATGGTGATTAACACCTCTGCCTACCGTTTGAACTATCATAACATTGTTTTGTTGAGGCTCGGGGCTATGACTCTGTGGCTTTTTATCAAACCCTACCTATGAATTTTGTGTTGATTCCCTTCTGTTCGCCATGGCTCCAGTGGTAAGGATCGAGCCCAATGGCATCCAAACCTTGCTATCATATGATAACGCCAGGGACGATTTAGAAAGGAATGGTTGGCGTTTGTTCATTGAAAAATTTAAGGGTTTCAATCTGCAAGTTTCCCAAGAGTTTGCAATGACCTTCGATGGCTGCAGAGAAAAGATAGGTGACGTGCAGTTAGAGGTAACTAGGGAGTTTTTAAGCCAAGCCATGGGTTTACCAGCTGTCGGGAAAAAATGGTTCAAGAATGCAAAAGTTGAAGAGGTCCCCTAGACTTTGATGTTCACCTCACGGAAAATCGCTAGTTGCGATCTAGGTATGCCATTCTCATCCTTAAAACCTAGGTGGCATGATCTACTTGCTATTGTGAAATATTTCATTACGTGTGAAGGAAGATTTGGGTTAGTTTTCCTGCATCATCTGCAATTGCTTATGAGTTTCATTAGCTTCCCGTTGAATATGCCCTACTTCCTACTTAGAAGTTTGTACAAGATGGGAAAATGGTTGAAGAAGTAGAGGTTTGATTCGAGTTTATTCCATAATTTTTTAATTAAAATTATCCTTGTGCATTAGTTGCAATTACAAAACGATTGTTGGGATGCTTTTATTTCATGAAATGGCTTTGGCAATAGTGAGTTGGGATAGGTTGATAAGTCGGTTATCATATAAACCCTTGTGAAACCTACCACCTCTCCTCCACTGCTCCTTCCTTGTGATCTTTCCCTTAATAATGAACCCTTGACCTACCCTGATGTTACTCAACTGGACAATCAATCAGGTTCACACCCAAAGAGTTTCACTAAAACTATTAAAAAACCCACAGGGAAGAAGCTAAAGAGCAGCATCGATGTTAATTATAAGAATAAAAGGGCTGGTCATTTGATTTCACGATGTGCTCGAAATAAATTCAAACCCTGTGCAGACACAAACAACACGATTAATGTGAGCGAAGATTCAGACTCGAAAATCGAAAGATTCCTGGATGAAGAGGACCCTATGTCATACGGGCTCTATCTTGATACACCCTATGACTATGTAAACAACCTGCCTCCATGTCTAAAGGATAACCCAAATTTCTTGGGCATTCGACTCTATGATAAACCTACCTTTTGCGTGGACGATTATCCAACCCTTAATACTGTCAGTGCCAAGGCACAGTTCCTACAGTCATAGTGTGATGAATGTCGATCCTGGATCGATAGGTATTATACAGATGTGCCTTTGCTACAGTCCTGGCTTAAATCTTTAAAAGACCAAGTGGATTCGTTGACAAATGAGAATAGTAGACTCCAATCCATAACTCAAGCAAAGGAGAAACACCTAAAAACTATAGGATCTGTCATTTTTAAGAATGTCGAGGCAGCAACAGCGATCGTAAACTCCAAGATTGCTTGATATGTTTTAATCCCATGATTTGAGGTATGATCTTTTTGAAGTTTAGTATGATTTTGTCACTTTCAATTTAGGATATACGATTTGATTGAATTGATTATCTCTCTTATAAAGATTAGCTTGTTTTGTTTATTGAATAAAATATGATTGTAGTTTCTATTATAACTAGCTACAGAATCGTAAGATTCTGTAGCTAGTTAGAAAAATTCGAATTGTTTGATTTGACAATTGAAAACATATCTAAAATCTTCCCATTTTCATTTGTTTTCAGGAACCCATGATTTCTAAGGAGATTTGAGGCATTGTTGAGATCTCCCAGCCATATGAACTTTATGTTTTTAGTAAATAGATCAGGCTGTTGATATTTTTATTCAGTGAAATCAGGGTGGTTGCATCCCCCACATTTTTGGAACAGATTTGATATCATCAACAGGAAACAGTTTTGTTTCCTGGTACCTATATAAGCATGTTACTTTGTAAACATTTGATCATCTCTGCCTAGGGAAAGACTATGGATTTTTCATTTACAGACTTGAATGAAATATAATACTCATCACAACTTTAGCTTTTCCGTATTGTGGTTTTATTCAAGTCATGTTTATTTCAATTTGTAAATATATTATGATTTCTTTCACTGTCATGGTTTACTACAAGTTGATAGAATAAAAGTTTATATATATTATCCATGTTTCATGTTCCAGATTTAACACACAGTAATCATTCGTTCACTTTGAATTAAGAGGTTTATCTCTAATTTCGATCAAATGTTTATACGCAAGTTCTCACAGGAAGAATAATATCATTGTGGCTGCTTGTAAGATTATAAGGTTACTGTGACTGCATCTGTTATATGTTCCGTTGTTATGATTCAAACTTCATCATTGCTGCTTCACATTTATTAGCAGCAATTTCAGGATCTGTCGCAGGTTTACCTCATCAGATAAGGTGACTGGATGCTACACATCGAACACATATTGGATACGACAACAGGTAAGCTTGTTGTTTGATTTCATTAGCATAATAAATATAGAAGTTCCTCATAGTTAAAACACTTTTTCTCATCTGTTATTTCTTTGTTTAATTAGACAGTTTGATGTTCGATTTCTTTTATATAAACATTATAAGAAAACAAATCAAAAAGATTAAATAATAGCTTTATTGCTATTCAAAAAAATCAATTTACATTCGATTTTCACGAATTTAGATTAAAATTCGTATTTTGTATATATTAGAAATAGAATTATTTGTATATATTGTGTATATGATAAGTAGAATTATTTTATAAGTATTAATTGGTTAAACTACATATGTATATTAGATGTGTGTCTATTTGTTAGCGATTGTCATTTATTAGATCCTTGTTTTTCCTTTAGTTATTTTTCTCTTTCTTTAGGACTTAGATCGGCCAACGGAGCCACTAAACTCGTCGGAGTGAATTAATTCAAATGGCTTGGGTTAATTGGACAACCTCAGACTAGATTCACCCCTCCTGTTGACGAGCGGTCAATTTCGCCCGTCAACAGGATGTTACAATATGGTATCAGAGCTCCAATTTTCAACACTGAGCCTGGATACACCGAGCAAGTTGAGTTGAAGTGAAATTTCAAAGAGAATTGATTTTGAAGTGGCCAAATTTCAGGTTACAGAGTGTCCATGGTAAAAAAGTAGAAGCAATTATGTAGAATTGTGAAAAGCCCCAATTTATGTTGTTAAATTCATGGGAAAATTGAGAAATTTGGCCAAGTGGTGAGATTTTCTTAATTTAATATCTATTCTAGCAAATTCAGACATGGAATTGGTCGAATTTGAAGTTACATGGAAGCCATGACAGATGGAGCGAGATTAGTTGATTAAAATTCTCAATTTGTGAATTGAGTTTGGGAAAACTTCATTCTAGAAATGTCAACCAACAACGATTTGTTGTTGCAGAGGTTGAATTGGTGTTATCACGGTGAAATTGAACAAATTTCATAGTTGCATAATGTCTACGATGAAAATTGGGAAAAATTTGGGCAAAAGCCCCAATTTCTGCAGTGAAATTCATGAGGAATTGATGCGCACTAAAAATGTATAATGCACAGTGAAAAGATTGTGTTGTGATGTGTGGAAAATAAGGGTGCATGGCTACGCACGCTAAAATTTGGTGCTTCATAGTGCAGAGTGGAAATGCACCAAAAATAATGGTGTGCGGGTGTGCACACTTAAATTTGGTGTTGCGTGGTGCAGAGTGGCAATGCGTGGAAAATATTGGCGCGCCGGTGTGCGCACTTAAATTTGGAGATACGCGGTGCAGAGTGGTAATGCACAGAAAATATTGGCGCGTGGGTGTACGCACTTAAATTTGGCGTTGCACGGTGAAGAGTGGTAATGCGCGGGAAACATTGGCATGCGGGTGTGCACACTTAAATTTTGCGCTACACAGTGCAGAGTGGTAATGCGAAGAAAATATTGGCACGCAGGTGTGTGCACTTAAATTTTCCGTTGTGTGGTAATGCATGGAAAATATTGGCACGCGGGTGTGTGCACTTAAATTTGGCGTTGCGTGGTGCAAAGTGGTAAGGCACGGAAAATATTGGTGTGTGGGTGTGCGCACTAAATTTAGCATTGCGCAGTGCGGATTGAGTGGTGCGTAATACTGGTGCGTGTGGTGTGCACATGCATAATAATGGTGCGCATGGTGTGCGTAGTATTGACAAAGCAGAGAGGAATTTTGTTGGTGCACGCACAATGTGGGTATATGTTGTCGCTCAACAATTTAATTAATGGTGCGCGCAGAGTATTGGTGCACAGTGGGAGTGTACTAAAATTTGGCATGGTGTAGTTCATAGAGTGTAATGCATGTGGAAAATGAACATGTGACACAAAAATTGCACGCAACAAGTATTAGTGCATGAACCAAAATTGTGTGCGGTGGATATTGGCACGCAACACAAAAGTAGTGTGCACCAGATATTGGTGTGACAAAGAAGTGATCCACAATGGTTAAAGGTGCGTAGAAAATGCACTACCTTATGGTGTTGCTATGCTAGCTAAATATGGGTGTAAGTTTTCAAATTTTTGCATGCAAAGTCGCTTGGATGGTCTACAACAACATAAAACTAGTGAATTTCTGCAACATTTTATACTATTTGAAGGTCATCTTTTTGCAGCGTGTTTTTGAGGCCCTAAACAATGCTTTTAGCTACTCAAAAACCTCGAGAAAAGAGTGTAACAAGGTACACTTTGTCTCCTACAACCCAAATGAAAGATCCCAGAGAGAGATTTCTAATGGTGTAAATTGTTCGTCAAACAAAGCTTTTATGAGGAAGTTACAGGACAAACAATGGAGGGTAAATTTTAAGACCCAACTAACTTAGAAGGTGATCCATAATATATTTGCAGAACGAAATGAATACACATTATTATCAAAATATGCTTAACAAAGAATAACATATATACAATAAAATTGGTTTCTATTCAATAAGGAAATAAGTTGAAACTGTAAAATGCAGCGGAAACAAGCTTGCTAGAATGGTGGCGGCTTATCTCTGAGAAGAGATATGAAGATTGCGCTCATTCGCAAGAAGATGATTACAATGAGGCTATGAAGGCGTTTTTACAATAAACATGAATGTTA
>JASDQU010242530.1:112693-127142 GCA_032191745.1 Picea mariana | reverse complement strand
GGGGCTAAGCTAGGGAGCTTAAGCCAAAAATGAATTTTATATTAATATTCCTTAAAGTATAAAGTATGGATAATTATTTTATCCTAAGTTCTAAGGATGGGGACAAGTGGGCCAAAGTAGCTCTCAACATGACAAGTGTCAAGTTGGGGACATGCATACATATAGCTTGGACTTAGTTCATTTTCGGATTATTCCATCATCATGAACTCACTCATTCAGTTGTCCTCCGTACCTTCCTGTACTTGTACCTGTACCTATACCCGTATCCATGCCTATAATCGCACCTGTACCTATACCATTATCTGTACCCATAACCATACCCATATCTATATCGGTATTTGTATTCATACCTGTACCCGTATCTGTACTTGGTTAGCTTGGGAGTTGGACTGTAGAGACTAAAGAGGCGGGTTGTCAGGCCCATGAGCAATTTCTCTCTAGGTGAGAGAATTTTTGGGAATTGATTTCCCGAAGGTGCCAAAATACAACTACAGGGCTCTGAGACTTATTGTCTGGCTTGTTGTTGAAACCCCAGAAAGGAAGTGGGGCAGCTGAAGGATTGTTGAGCAGATAAGGGGCACACTTCCTGGGGTGGCATAGGCATGTGGGGAATGAGGGACTATAAGATGTTAGTTTGAGTTGGCATCTATGACAAAGTCTTTCTTGTTGTATGAGATACGTCAACATGGTTAGGAATCCCTTTACCTAGGTGGAGTTTAGTCCCCTCTCTGGGGTGACCCACTACTGAGAGTGATGAGCAACATGGTCTAAGGCTGGGAGGTTCATGGAAGGTCTGTACATAGTTGGTGATATTTATGGGTTTTTCCCGTGCATGTTGCATGTGTATTATTACTATTATTATGTATGAATCTATGCATTTGCAGAATGTATTCATCTGTTTTAAGTTTTATATATAAAATTCTGCAAGAGTTTTTGTGTGTATATGTTTTAATTTGTATATAGTTCAGAAAGTTTTATGTGGATAGCCCAGTTGGATGTTGGGGATGTTACAAGAATGACTTATATGTTGATGTAATGAATGGTTTAGTTGTATCTCATGTTGATTATTAGAATGCTTCATACACATATGTTTTATGGTTATAGCCGTAGCTAAATATGTTATAAATTGTAGTTGTAGGCTACGAGAAAAAGGATAAAAACAAAAGAATTTCTTTAATTAGCAAAAGTTTCATGTTATGTGTATTATGCATGTATTCTTGCCTAGTTGGTGGCTAGGTACATTACATAGTAGTATAAGAGCTCATAAAAAGAAATGTTTCGTGTGACGTGGCTAGCTTGGGTGGCTGGGTACATTACACGTCGCACCTACTACCCTGTACCTTACCAAGCTTGCTCCTGAGATTTGGCCTTTTGGTATTACTGGTTCTCTCTCCTAGAACCTTTTGAGCACTCCTTTTCTCTAGGATTCTACACCTACCCACTTCACACGGAGAAATATTTCCTTGCTCTGGTACCACCTGATGAAGGAAGAAAATTTGGGTCATGAAGATCCATGAACTTAACAGGTTCGATCCTCGAACTTGTGGGTTATTTGGCCCACAAATGGACTAAACATTCGTCCATGGAAACAACTAAACTTCCATCTCCACTAATACACCCTGAATAAAATGGAGCCCCTTATTCATCCTCCACAATACTCTCATATCACTATATTTCTTGAATCCATCGATCCCTCATGTCTGCGTGGAACCACGACTACACGAAATCCTCTTCCATATGACCCCGAGCTACTGTGTTTAGAGTCTTCTCTTCTCGAAAGACAACTATCATAATTGAGTATCTGACTGAGGAACTCCAATGGGTCAGATTCAAATACTCAAATTCTCATAGTATTGGTCTGATCTATGATTAATATAGACCATTGAACCTCCTCTCTGATGGATGGTTCTGATCATCGTCGAAACAAGGGTCTGATATAAGTTACTCTGAATCCTCACCGCGTGTCTGCTTTAGGACCATTGATTTCGAGACTCCACACTAAATCACAACCATCAATCAATCTCTTCTCTGTTTCATAAATCTGATGGAACTTTTCCATGTGTCTGCTTTAGAACTGTTGATCTTGTGACTCTGAACAGATCTTGGTCGTCGGTCGAGGTTCTCCTCTATTATGCCTTCCGACTATCTCCAACATCGATGGACGATCAGATCATATTCACGACTTCTTTCGATGTTCATTGTCATAATGATGCATTTTAGGCCGTTGATCTTCCCACTCAATGGATATCTAGAACGTGACTTCCCACGATATCAATTTAAAATTTGTATCTTCATCGATCCTTTTAGTGATCGACAACTGATATTCCTCCATACAAGTCTTCTAATTTCACTACGCATCAGACCTGTAATTCAAATTCATTACTCCTACACATTCCATAAATGAAACACACAATATTAACTAGACAAGGACACATGAAACATAAAATACACGACTTTATTTAGGATCGAGCTCGATTAGAATACTATGGTCGCTATGGGCTAGGCCACTCTCCCCAGACTGATTCTACATTATGTCTAGCCTCCTCCTAGATGCCTAAAGGCTTACAATTTATAACAATAAACATAATAAGGATCAGAGCACTAAAAGGATCCGATATGATCTCTAAGATTGCTCACAATCCCTGAAAACTGGGACATCACAAAAAATACACAAAAGTTCTATCGTTTTACATAAATTCCGAGGAAGTCAATTCCTCTCAGCCACATTTTATGGAAGCTTCATGAATTTCCATTTTGACTTGGGGTGGTTTTCTCTCTTACATCAGTATCCCCCAAATTCTTCTGGGTTTCTGGTTTATTGAGATATTTATGTTGCTAACATTGCCAACAACTACCATACAATCATGACTCCATTATGGGTACTTCCTTAGAATGTCTTTCATGAGAACTAGAGTTTCTGTAGTGAGATAATCGTTTGCCATCTCTAGGAACTGACGGAGGTGGTAAAATCCCTTACAAGAAATACCATCTAATTTAGGAAATGAAGCAAGAACTGAACTTGATGAGTAACATGAATTCTTTTGCTGATCAACATTGGAGCGATGTTAAGACCAATTCTTATTCATCAAACCTTGATAGCCAAGGCTAAATCCTAAGACCCATCCAAACATGCAATTATCAAACCACAACGAATTCCAAGATGCACCAAAAATGCAAATCCAACACCCAAATCCTAGCACCTAATCCATATAAGACCTACACATTCAAAGGAAGAGATAAAAACAAGGTACATCACATTGATTAGAAATATCTCAATAAAAGAAGTATCACTGGTAGTCATGGTTGAAGCAATTGAAGTTGCATATAGAATCCCAAATGATACATTTATAGTGAGTACATATTTATCATGTTATATGCAAAGACAATTAACAACACCTATGTAAAAATATAATGTAATTTTAAGCTATTCAAACTCACCAATATTTTTCAATATCTTAGTACTTAGTGCTTTAGCCATGGGCAACGTGATATTATATAACTAATTCTTATAGCCTATGTACACATTTCAATTTAAACTCTAGGACTAATCTTGGTTTATATAAAATCTTTTTTGCTCTCATTATAAAATACATAAAAGTTTTAATTGATTATCCAATACATAAAAGTTTTAGGTAATTATTTAATGTAATATCATCTTCATCATTTTCACATATTAACCATATATTATATTAGATGTAGTTTTAATGTCATGTTACAATTTTAAAAATATGTTTTATTAGGTATGTATTAACCTTTTCATTGATGTTTGCAAATAGAGTTTTGGTTTAGTGTAAGAAGGGGGGTTTTGTGGGTTGGTGGTCACAAGTTCAAATCCTAGTGTATTCTATTTCTAAAATAAATAATTGGGATGTTGTTGTGTTGTTGACATTGATGAAGGCTTCTTTAAAGGTGCAAGTCAGTCAATGTTCTCTAAAGAGACCATCACATTATTTCTTGTCATGGATGGGTGCCTATTACTCTTCGAAAATCAAAGTATTGATCATTATCATGTCTTGATTATGTCATTCCTTGTTGCTAGGATATCTATAAAAGTTCTCCTACAAAGTGACATAACATGAAAGGTGTAACTCAAGAAGTAGGTGAGATGGAAACAAGGACGTTGCATGAATCATGGCATGGGACTAATCTCAAGAAATCCCCCCGAAATATATATTAGTTTTTTTCCCATAATCTTTCTCTTTGGATTTGGCTTATGCTTGTTGATTCTTCCCTCTTTGAATGTTCATTTCATAAATACCTTCCCATTGTCAATTGGGTTTAGCTTGGATGGTTGAGAGGAATGATTGTTATCCTCCCCACCCGAGTTCAATTCCCATAAATGACATGTTGAGCTCATAATGAGTATATTGTTGTAATGACTTCGAGCTTTGTTTCACTATATGTATTGGAAAGTTACCTTTGACTCAAATTGAATAGCAAGGAATTGCTCTTTCCCTGTGGAAAAAAAATGCCTCCCCATTAATGACACATGACTCCATACAACAATGTGAAATAACTTCTCAGGGAAACTACCTCCCCACATGGATTAGTGTTATCATGCATAAGGCACCTTCGTGTACTAAAACTTTTTCTCCTTCGAAAAATATTATTATACCCACAATTATATGTGTGTGTGTGTGTGTGTGAGAGAGAGAGAGAGAGAGAGAGAGAGAGAGGAGTGTCGAATGACATTGAGATTGTTTTGGACAACACCAAATCCAAATAATAGATCATTCCTTAGCCAAGGACAATGATTGAGCCCCTCTTAACCACACGTTCAGGGAGAAGCCAATGGATGACCGTATGTCTAAAATGCCAAGACTTCTTGAAATGAATGGAAGAATGAATAGAAGATCTAACTTTTGGGGGGAAGAGGTTCTTCAAATACTGAAGAAGTATTTATACATTTGATTAGTATAAATGATTAGTATAAATGGTACCAATCTCCACATTTTGTATTGGTACAAACAAACTATAAAATAGACCATCGCTCAGTGGGAACAGGGGAGGTCATGCATCTCATGGTGTGCAAGATTGTTCACTCTTTGTCATTATTAAAGTTGAAGAACTTAATCAAAAGAGGTAGGTGGTTTTAGGCGATGGAGTGAGCATTAAATAAAAATACAATGTATGAGTGGGTGTTGCAATTGTTTCAAATCTAATTTAACAAGGGTTGCATGGCAACTTAGTCCCTTCCAAGTAGATTTGGAAATGGAGATGATAGCTGACACCCTATAATTATTGATGACAATGATTACTATGAAACATGAAAAATATGTTAACTAGGGGCTAGTTTTATAGTCTTAAAATAAATCAATTTGTGAATATTTTAAATGAAAAAAATCAACACTCATAACTATACCGTCATAAAGATTGGAATTCAAAGAATTCGACCTAGACTCACAAGGAATGGAGGAAGACGTGTTGCTCCATGACACTTAGTTTATAGATTTGTCATATGTCCTATTGGCCAGGATCTCTGACCACATTTTTACTTTAATGTGGATGTTGTATAGTTTTGGGATTAACCTAAATTTCCTTCCAATTAAGATAAGCTAGCCAAATGCAAATTGCATTTTAAAAATATTCAATTTTTCTTTTTGAAAATAAACCTTTCAAATTTAATAATATATATTTTTATATAATATTTATTATATTACATAATAAATATGATCTAAATAATATATTAGATAATAAATATAAAATAAATATAATAATAATAATAATAATATATTAGATAATAAATATAATATAAATATAATAATGCATAATAATAAATACATAGTACAACTTTTTATACTTAGATGTAGTGATTGGTGAAATTCATTGATTATGTAATTAATTATACATATTGAAAGACTTGAAGGGAGAATAACACTTCAATTCTATCAACCAATTAGAAATGAGAAACACAAATATTTTTATTATATCCAAAAATATATATTTGTTTTCCTATGTTAAACATTACATTGCATACATAAATTTATGGTAAAAAGCAAATTAATATCACATCAATGTCACATCAAAAGCAAACTCATTACCATAGTCCCATGAGAAGGAGTAATAATGGACATATGGTAACATCCTTTTGGAAAGAGACTTTTCCTATATGAATATTTTATTTAAGCTATGTAAAAGGTTTTTTTATCCATTTTCAAATTAAAAAATATTTAACATAGGAGTTTATATATATATATACATATATATATATATAATTTCATTTTAAATATAAATTTATATATTTCATTTATATTAATATGTAAAATATTATAAATGTGTAGGTTTTTATATTTAATCATAATATTGTATTTCTAAATATAAATTGTGTAAAATAGCATTTCATTTTTTTTACATAATCTATATCTAGAAAGTTCAAAAAACATCATATAAAATATTGTTTGTTTGTACATAATTGACCATAATCAATAAAAAAATTAGTATATATTCTTTAAACTAAAAACAACGAGATTTATCTATTATATACAAAAAAAAATTACACCAGTTTCAGGGGAATTTGCCAAAACGAAAACCAAGTTCTTAACCCAACCAAATTTAACCATGTTTTCATGTCTATATCAACAATTTTAGGAGGCCACATCTATCCAAAGACTTTTCAGAGATTGACTATACATGTCTAATAGAGTTATATCTATAGATAGACTATCTATTGATATATCTATGACCATTCTGGAAATATATCGATAATAGAAACCAGATGAAATTAACTACAATGAACCAATTATCCCCTTGCATCATCCCATGGTTGTTGTTTCAGTGTCTCAAACATGCATTGACAACCCAATATGTCTCAACTATATTGAAATGCTTGGTCTCCCTCATCCTTGAATAGAAGGGGTTGACCACCTAGTCTTGCACCTCCTCAAGAATGTCTCTATCTGAAGTGGTAATCCTTCGAGCTCGAATCACCTCTTCAACATATGTTGCTTCCTTCTTTTCATCCAACATAGCTCATGGAACCTATTTATAGCCTCCCATGCCTCACATGCCACCCTTGTGTTGGCTACATGCCCCTGGGATGAGGACGCTTCATTGTCATTCACCCCCCTATGCATTGCTCTCACTTTCTTTCCAGAGTTCATGGCCATCCTGAGAGCACTCATGGTTAGATTGATACCAAATAGTTGACTTTTTTGTAGACAAATCATGCCAACCAGACCCACCAACTCTCTACTCTGTTTTTCTCCAGACTCAGCTTCGACCTCGCCGACATTCTATCCAAACCACTAGTTCAAACTTGACTAGATCGCCCAAACTGCATTGTCATACCAATGCAAACCTTCATCTAGGATTCCCTTCCTGGGGTAGCACGAGCCAAATATAGTCACTCAGAGCGACACCATCATCAACTAGATGCCTATTCCTACCCTCATCTCGAATAATGTCTCAAAGTACTCCTCTGATTTGCTTCCTAAAGGTTCAACATGCCGAGTGTTGAATGTTGTGTACTAGATTTGAGCCAAGCACTTTGTGGACTAATTACTATAGTGATGTCACATAATTGGAACTTTATAGACTATCCTCCCTCTTCCATCATTTGAGATCATCGTAAAACTACTCAACACTTCCTCCTGCACTTGCACAAGTTTATGATCTCCCCTTGTTGTCACATCAAGTGATCGTCCTGAAACTTGGTCACAGGAAATCCCGATGTCTAACACCCCATTTAGGTATCGAGAATCTAATTGACTTAGGAGGGTGACTTTTTCATGAAGTGCCATAGGAATGGAGTCCCCTACCTTCCAAAGGATGTGTTGATTTGTCTGAGAGCCTCTAGCATTGGCCATACAATTTGTCACTGCATTACCTTTTCGATGAATGTGTTCCGGAATCATCATCAAGATAAGCCATGTTAACCGGGAAACCTATGAGAGTCCAAATGAGAGTCGCCAATTATTTGAGATTTTATCATGATGGGTTCTATTTAACAATATTCTAAAAGCTATGATTAGCAGCTGAGAGTCACCCTCCACCACTAAATAATTTTAACCTTACTCTTGAGCTATGCTTAGACATACTAATAATTTTTTTAGTTCCTTTGCATTGTTCAATTTGTGCCTCGATATAGATGCATAAAAATCTTGAATTTCACCCCTAGAATTTTGAAAGACTCCCCTTTCCCTCGAGGGCCCTAGGTTACCTTTTGACGCCCCATCAAAATTTATCTTCAGAAAACCCTCCGGCGGTGACAACCATTTATCCCTTGATCTAATTCGGGAGGGGGTATAGACCCATACTACTTGATTATAACATAGCAATAGCTTCCAATTTTGAAATACCATTTCCTCCTTTTCCCAGAGCACTGCATCTTCCCCGGAACAAGCTGAGGCAATGATTGACTCCTATAAATTAGACTGGATGATGTGCCAAACTCAATCGATCTTCATATGTCTATTTTTGAAAACCCTTCGATTTATTTCCTTCCATATGTTCCAGATTATAAATATTGGGAATGTGTTCCATGCCACATTGAGGATATAATTTGAGAAAGGATCTTGTTTCCAATCCTCAATTGTTTTTGGTATATCAATCTGAATTCTATCTGAGTGCCTAAAAAAGTATTCTCCCCTATCCCATAGGTATGATGCTTCTTTGTAAGTATTGAATAGGTGATCCAGGGTTTCTCCTTCCTCCTCACACATCATGCATAGGGAAGGTCCTTCATAGCCCAAGTTAAGACTGTAGGCTTAGAAACTAGCTATAGAAAGGTATAAATATTTGGCCACATCACTAACTTCCATATTTTGTACCATGAGATCCTAATATTATCCTCCAGTAGGCCAATTGCCAAAATATAGGCATCCTTTAATCTAAAATTTCCATCACCTTTACCTCCTCATCTCACAATGTTTGGGCCCGTTATAACTTGTATTAGTCTGTCTTGCAATGTTGCACTCATGATCGTTTTTAAGTCCTCAACCACTCTATAGACCAGTCCTCTAGTTTTTTCCAACTTTTGGCATATGGATCACTATTATCCAATGGAGGTTTCCAATAATGACAGACCTTGTCCCATCCTTGACTTGTCGTAGTTGTCTTAATTTGATAAAATAGCTCGTTATTCCCTAGATTTGGTTCACGTTCCCTTGTATGTTCCTAGAATAAAGCTAAACATCCATCATGCAGCTCCTAGAAACTTTGTTGTTGAATTGATCCTCTGTTTTTCCAAGCATTACTCCAGATTAGGGAGCCTAGTTTCTCCCCCTCTAATCTGATCATCTTCACATGTGGAATCTCGGGCACATATTTACTCTTCCATACCTTTTCCCATAGATATTTTGAGCTCTTTATCCATCTCTACCACAACCTTGCAACACACACTTGTCCCACATGTTGAGGTTCTCTAATGTTGAGGCCCCCATGGGATTTAGGTACACAAAATTTTTCCCATGCAACCAACATCCACATTTTCTCTTTCACTACCCCTCCCCATAGAAAGGAACATTGTAAACATATGATTTTATTGATGATGTTATTTGGAGCTTCCATCACCAAGAACAAATACAATGACATAGCCATGAGGATCAATTTGATCAACAAGATCCTCCGAAGGAGAGAAAAAAAATGATGCGTCCAACTGGACAACTTGGCTTCTAGTTTGGGTAGAATCTCCTCCCATGACATGTTGCAGATGGCCTTATCAATTAAGGGATCCCCCAAGTATTTATATGGAAGAGAATCATGCTAGAAACCTAACAAGAGGGAAATGTTTCTTTTGATCAAAAAGGGGAAATTAAAGAACAAGATTTGATATTTATCCAAAATTAGGAGGGCCCTAGAGGATTGTTTTAAAACCTCCAACACCTTCTTAACTGCTATAACTTCTCTCATTGATTGATTTCCCATAAGAAAAGTATCATCCACAAACTGAATATGAAATAAAGGCTCAGGGAGGGAGTGTAGGGTGATCCCTTGAATGGTCCCTTCAAAGAGAGCTTGCTTTAGGTAGCACTCCAAACCCTATGTCGAGATGATATAAAGAAAGGGAGAGAGAGGGTCCCCCTGTCTAAGACCTTTAGACAGGTTAAAGGTACGGGAAGGATATTTGTTAGTTAGGATGGAGAAGAACGCTGAAGAGACTAGGTTTAATACTCGAAGCACTCGGTCAATGTCAAATCCAAAAGATTCAAGTATTTATGAAGGAAAACCCAGTTTATGCGATCATAGGCTTTAGAGATATCTAACTTCATCAACATCCTCAGTTTCTTAGAGGACTTTAGGGAGTGGATGGTCTCATGAGAAACAATTATGCCATTGAGGATTTGTCATCCTTCCACGAAACCACCATGTTCCATAGAAATAATAGATGATAAGAGAGGTTTTAATTTGTTGGCAATCAATTTGGTTATGATTTTATAAATAACATTACAGAGAGAAATGGGGAAAAATGTATCTGTCATATTTGCCTTCGAGGCTTGGGTGTTAATGTAATGAAAGTGGCATTGAAGGCATTGAGAATGGATCAGGAACAATGGGATTATTCGATCACTTCCCATATTTCCCGTCCTATGGTTTTCCAACATGTCTGAAAAAATGTTTTTAGTATCATGAGGCAGTGATTTTGTTCCGAGGAAATCAGATTGGGAATTGAATTTGTTATCCTCTGAATTTCCTCCTCCCATTTCTCCTCTAGTTCTTTTAGAAGTTGGATATAGAGATTCACTAGTTCACTTTCTATATATTCATGGCTTTCTATAGTCTCCCCGCTAGATCACATAGATGTAATTATGTTATGATTTCTCCTTTGCAAGAACACATTATGAAAGAACTTCATGTTTTTATTCCCATCCCTTAGTCACCTTATCTGAGATTTTTGTCTCTGCAACGTCTCTTCCTACCTATCTCTTTTATTCAGTTATAATGTAAGTTTCGCCTCTTCAATGGTGGTCTCATTTGAGTGCTCCACCTGGATCACCTCTGAATGGATTCCTACCATTTATGCTTCCGGTCTCCTTTTTTCCTCAAAAACTTTGCCAAAAACTTCCTTATTCCAGACTCTTATGAGCATTCTAATGTGCTTGAGTATTTGTTGAAACTGAAATATCTTTGTTCCATACATATTCGACCTTTCCTTCCACCAAATTTCCAAGTTTTGGTGAAATTTCAGATTATCCAACCATAATTTTTAGAATCTAAAGGGTTACCATCTAGTGATTAGTTTACTCTTCAATTCCAGAGTAATCGGCCAATGGTCTGACCCATAATATGGAAAAATATCAGAAGATATTTGTTGTTGAGAGTGGAACAAAGTTTCCATTACCAAAAATCTATCTAGACAAACCCCATTCTACTTCCCCCCCCATCTTTTATTGTTCCAAGTGAACAAACCACTGTTAGAAGAAACACCTATCAATATGAGACTCTCAATTAGAGATATGAAGGTTTCATTTTATGCATCTAATATCCTAATCCCTTTCTTATTTTCTGCCAAGGATATTATCATGTTGAAATCACTTCCGATGAGCCAATGTTGTTGTTGCATTGATGTTTTTAGAAAAATGAGAGTCTCCAATAACTCTTTCTTTTGGGCTAGTTCTAAAGGTCCATATGCATTAGAAATGAATCCCTGATCCTGGGAGCCAATGAGATTGTAGTTCGTTGTAAGTATTTTGGGAAGTTTGGAGTGGACCTCTAATAATAGGATCCCCAGATCCCAAAGGATGGTCAACCCTCCTGAAGCTCCCTCTGCCTTAATTACTTGCACTATGTATCCTTTCCATACCTTCTGGGCTATTTGTTGCATCGTTTCCTTGTCACATTTAGTTTCTTATAGCATGATTAAATCAAATTTTTTTTTTTTAATTGATCTTCCTACATAACATCATGTGTTTGGATGGGGTATTGAGACCTCTTACATTCCAAGACATTATCTTCATATCAACATTTGGGTTGGGTGTGGAAATACTTATTCAAGAGCCCTACTATTTGACTAGAGTCCACCAAAAGGACCCCTGTCTCTTCAATCTTCTGCTTATGAGGTTTCCTTCCCCTCTTTTTCTCTTCTCATAGTGTTTTCTTCAAATGTTTAAGGGGATTGATTTTGATCCAGAGATTCCAGGAGGTGGTCATCAGATTCCCCTGGATCATTGTATTTCCCTTGCTTTTGAGCAATTTCCATTGTAGTTTGTGGAGCTTCCTTATCTGCATGTTATTAACTTCTTGTTCCCCATGCTCTACCCTCAGAGCCTCCATGTTCACCTCTACTTCATCTAGATCCATATAATGTATCACCTCATCTCCCTCCTCCTCCTCTAGAGATCCCTCCTGGTCCAATGATTCTTTTATTTCTACTTTCCCCCCTCCACATGGTCTAGCTATTTTCTTGGATTTGTCTTTCTATGCTTTGGAATATCCTCTCCCTTATTGCTTGTGTTTTGCGTTTGTGGTTCTTGGTTTGTTGGCTTCTCCTTACCCCAGGTTCTCACTAGTCTCCCCCCCTAACAATCGGAATCTATTTGTGTTATTTTCTATTGCTGCCCTAGCTAGTTTGTTTTAAAAAAATTAATATTAAAATGAATGTCACTCTCTAAATTTCTAAGTGTTACTTTGATCCATTGCAACATATCATATCTGTTATCTTAATAAACACCTCTCTAAATTTCTAAGTGTTACTTTGATCCATTGCAAGATATCATATCTTTTATCTTAATAAACACCATAGACAAGTAGTAAAATATGATAATGACAATTTACAAATAGAAAAAGATAAAATATATAAAACTAAAAATAATATATAAATTTGAGAAAGTTAGATATTATTAAGGCTAGATGTTATTAAAAAGTATACCATTTTATTTTTTGAAGTAGTTTTAACCATACTTATAAGAAAAATTGAGTTTCTTGTGAAGACTATTTATATTGAAATTGTCTTTTGATTTTAGAGTAAGATCTGAAATTACCTTTTATTAATTAAAAACACTTAAGAAAATAAGATAAAAACATATAGATATTTTGAGAAAGCCTCCCCTTATGAACCACCAACAAATTATTATTTAAAGTAATACCGTTTTCCTTTATTAATAACGATGGGTCAACTTGTATTAAATAATAACAATCAATTATAATTGTCCTCTTAATGGATCACTAAATTATACTCAGAAAAAATAAATTCATATATCCTCGTTAACATTAATGTTCTTTAAAATATACATTCATATAGTTTTCATAATATTTTAATATTAATAAGATCGTGAATATTAGTATTAATAGCGATTGTTTTGTTGGCAAACGTTCTTTTTAACCAGAATTAGAGGAAGCGTCTTTGCCAGGTGGCCACCAACGATATAGTTTTTATATTTAAAGAGGATAATTTTACATCATCATATTCTTAAGTTATTTAGAAAAAAATGGATTTAGATTAAACATAAAATTTGATTGTATTGAGAGCAGTTAATAGGCATTTAACAATATACATGAAAATAAGAAAAATGTAATCAATAAAACAAAGTAAATACACTATATTTCAATCTCTATAATATTTGGTCAACGTTAATAATTTATTTTCTTATGAAAGTTATATACCATTATTTAACAATGATTAAAGTAGGTGAATGCGGTAATTATTCGTTAAAAATAATATGTTTTTTTTTTTTTTAATTGATGGCAACACTAACAAAAAAAATATTTGATATTGTAACATTAAATATTAAAAAAACTAATAAAAATTTAAAATTATTTTTTTATATTAAAAATTAAAGAAAAAAAAAGGTTAAGAATTATATATATATATATAATATTTGGTTTAATAGAAGACATGGTGTTTGTGGTTAAGTTCTTTGTGAAATGGAAAGTTAAGGACATCAAAGGTTACTAAACATAATTATTAAAAATTAGATGACCTATCATCATCCCTTACATCCACAAGTTTTTCAATTTAGCTATGAAGCATGGCTTCCCTAAACTTTGGATTCAAAACTTCTTTGTACATATTTTTAAAAGTGAGGATAAAAACAATCCCTCTATTTATAGGACATTATGATTAAACCCTTTTTAGCCAAGTTATATGGAATTATTTTGGAAAAGAAGATCAATGTATGGCTAGAAAACAACAAAAAAAGAGCTAAAGGCTATGGCAGATTTAGGAGCTATCATTCAACTTTGGACCACCTTGTTTCATTGACTTTAGAAAATAATTTGACACGCTTGTCTAGGACTAATCTTTGGAATAGGTTAGAAGAGTTAAAATCCCCTTTGGAGTCAAGAGCTTCTATGGTAAGGTTGTAGAAGAACATTATTCGCAAGTTTCAAAAGTAATTGTAATATAGGAGCTAAGCAAGGTTGTTTCATGTCCCCTACCTTTTTTAGCATATACATTGACAAGTTAAAGGGTTGTTTGGAAGAAGTAAGTTGTGTTGGCCCAATTCTAACTGGTATCATCATAATCCTTCTTCTTTACATCGATGATATTTTTCTTATGGCAAGGAATCCCTAT
>JASDQU010242530.1:76374-90416 GCA_032191745.1 Picea mariana | reverse complement strand
ATTTAGCTAGTGTTTCAGATTATTTATGAGATTATTTACAGGAATAAGAAAAGGGTCATTACACCCTATAACAATTTCCCTTATGGAGGGGATCATATACCTCCTTCGTCTCCTTCGCTCAACGGTGCTCACCAACACTCCACTGGGTTGAACATAAAATATAGTTCGTTTGGAGTAGGTAGTCAAGGAATTCCTTCTTATAGCATGCCGATAGGTTTGACATTGTTCTGTTTGTTCAACACGTTTGGTAACAACGCATTATCATCAGCTTTCGTCTCAGCCAGGGGAAACCTCATTTATTGACAAAAAAATCCTATGCAGGGTACTATTCCTGCACAAGGGGAAAAAAAAGGAATTCCTTCCTCACAAGGACTTTGGAATCCATGTCAGGGATTAGTTCCCTTGTCAGGGATGATGATTAGGGCAAACCCCTTCCATAGCTAATGGAACCCTAGGCAAGGCTCAACACCTATGCCCGTCGTATCAACAAGGGGAAACCCTTCCCAAAATCCTTGAATGTGACACAAGCCCATCCCTTTACGTCCTATTATGGGAGTCACCCCATGACGTCTCAACAAGCACATAATTCATACGCTAGTCACGGTCATGGTTATTACCAGAACCTTGCCCAACAATCTAACTTTTCCTGGAAACCTAGTGCCAGCCAAAATCCAGGATCCTTTTTCCCTGGTTATAATCAACAACCCAAATTACCATTTCTGGAAACTTTACACTTTCTGGACTTGAAAATGTTATTAAATGACCCCATCTATCATGATCTGCATTGGCCTCCTATGCCGACCAAGTTGCCTTTGGACATTCTGTTAGCACAAGATTGGTTAAGGTGCCAAGTGTCAAGAAAAAGCATTGAAAACACTCTCACAAGGTTCCAAGCATCAAAATCACCCATGGATTTACACTATTGAATTGAACACAGACACATAGGCAGGCGCTACCTAAATTCACTACCTAAATTCTAGCAGAAAATGAATTGTGTAGAGTTATTTTACCATTTTGTAGTCACTAACTTGAAACCTGGATTATGAACAATTGAGAAATTATTTTTGAAAATGGGGGGAGGTTTTTGTTCATAAAATTCCAAGTAACAAAAACCTCTCTCATTTTTTTAAAATGTGTTATGGTTTGAGATATATTAAACATAGAAGTGGCACTACCAATTTTTTTAGAGTGGCGCTACCTAATTTCCTGTAGCGGTCACGGTTTTGATATTCGCCTTGTTGGGAGGTTGCCACCTGTCAAGGAGGATTCGAATGGATTCTCAAGGATAAATTATATTTCAAGGGAAACCTGCACCTGATATTTATCTCCATAAAAGGCCTCATGCATGAGGTGGAAACAATTTATTAATGACTTCCAACAAATTCCTGAAAATTAGCAGTTTGTTGGCTTTTTGTCTCTTTGATTGTTGCCACCTATATCCAAGGCTAAGAATCCAATGGAGGATATAGGATTCAACCTCCTAAGGCTATTTGGATTCTATTTTCAATTTAAGGAAGGAGATATCTCTTGGATGAGGGGTTGGATTCATGATCCAAGAGAGGAACGAGCTAGAGGAACAATTTATTTGCTCAATTGTAAGCCCGAGTGCCTATTGTAATTAGCATTTCTGCCATTAGAGATTCATGATAGTTGCTTATCAGAATTTTTGTTCTTTGTTATCATTATATATTTTCATCTTTATTGAATAATATTTACATATTTTGAAGATCAAAATATGCCTTTGGTTAATGAATTCATGCGATGCAAAGGATTTGGCGTAATTGCTTGTTAATCATAGATTATTGTTCAATCACTCTTCAATCTATATTACAGAAAGGATCTCTATTATGTGGTTATTCTTTTCTTTGTTTACCTTCCATTATTCTATCCATCTTTTCATAATCCTTTTTTCTGGTAGGTGACTTGATTTCCTTTGATCTGTAGGATGTTGTGACTCCATGCCTAATGAAATGTATTTGCAGCAGTCTGATGCCCTCCTTTTTACTCTTCTCTTGTTGATCCACCTATTCAAACTATTTTAATCCATTTACATTTATATGTTACCAAGCTTACTCTCATTTGTAGTCTGGGAGTGACTCTTGGAGTGATAACATAATTGGTGTCATTGTGATGCAAGCGCATGCCACACCACGGGCACATCCGCTCTCACAGGACCTTCTTCTTCTTCTCGGCCTGAAGAACTTGAAGGTTCTTCTATTTCCCTATCGGGAAATCTGCACCCACAACAACCTTCCCCCGAGGTCTTCTCTTTTTTTCCCGGGAGATCAACTAGACCTCATTATCTCACGAGTTCGTGACTCAAGCCTACAACTTTTCCTTTCAAATCTTGCGATACCTGATCTGGCGATACGGGTATAGCTCCTTCCACATGTAACCGTGGGCTAGGCTTAATTGTTAGCGCCTCTCGCAACCTCGCAACTCAAGACCTCACCTGTAGAACCGTCAAGGTTTACCCTCCTAAATCGCGAGTCCCCGAGATGCACAGTCCCACCTTATGCTTTGCCACGCGTCCTCGACGCTTCACGACTCGACGTCCACACGAGTTCGCTCCTCGGCACTTCGCGAACTATGAATCCTTGGTGCCACTTGTATTCCACTTGCGCTCTGCTATGGCCCACACTGCTCCAGCTGTCGGGATATTTCTATCTCGCAACCTCGTGATCCCTCGTGTCCAAGTTCTCAGACCTTTTCTTGCGAGGTCTTGAGAGACGATCCCTCGCGCAGATCCAACGGTCCTCCTGTATCCTGGATCCAACGGCTATCCTTCTCTCACCACCTCGTGACCTCGTGACTTGTTATACCGAGTGTTTAGGCTTCCAATATACGAACTCCTAAGTTCGCGAGATCTCTCAATCTCTCACCATCTGTCCTCCTCAGATGGATGGCTACGATCTTCTCACCCCTTCGTCACCTCACGTCCTCGCACCTCGCAACTTTGTACACCCAATACTTGGGCGTTCACCCTACAAACTCTCGAGTTCGTGAGATCTCTTGATCTCTTGCCACCTGTCCCCTCAGATGGACGGCTCATGGCCTCCTCGGCACCTCGCCACTCGCGAAGCTAAAGGGTTTCCTTTTCGGTCCTCTAGTATCCAAGTCTGCGAGATGAGAGAATCCCCTGACACGCATCTTCCACGACGAACGGCTCTGATCTTATCATGTCTCGTGATCTCGCTACTCTGGCTGCACAACCTTTGGGATTCAACTCTCGAGTCCCCGATACATGATACCACATGTAGATCCAACGGCTCTAGTGACGATGAATGAACGGCTCTGTCCCTCCTGAGCTTCAAACTCTTCGGACTTTCACGTCGTAACCTCCTTGCACCTCTGCAAGATCCGATGATCCTTGGAACTTCACGAAACCTCCTGAGGAGATTTCGACCGTTCGTTCCTTCTTGTATAATCCACGAAATGAAAGAAAGGATCTCTCCACGAGATTCCTTCATCGCTTCGTCAACCTATGATTCTTCTCCTCGGCTTCAAATCACACTTATCTATGGTGATCCTCAGTGACTCAGAGGCTTACCCTTCCTGAGCTTTGCTAAACTTATTCAACCTCAACGAGGTGTTTTGCACGCACTCCTTGCGGCAAATCTTCAATCATGTCTAAGTGTTGAAGTTCTTTGACTCTGCGCACACCTGCAGCAACAGTCTTTCAAAGCTTCTACTTAGTTTCACGACTAAGACTTCCTTCCTTAGCTTGCGCACTTCTTGCATGACTTGATGCCTAACTGCACCTTTACGATGAATGAAAACAAAAGCTATCTCTCTGAGCCTTCTATCAACGCACTCCCTTGTGGATGACTTCAACTGCACTCCTTGCAGGAATCCTTACTCAAGTAGAGAAACGATTGTAACTCATTCACTTCCTCTCAGACTTCTGTCTTAACACATGAAATCATACGCACGACATAACAACAAGTGCATAACAGGAAGAAATATTCATAAGCAGAGCATTCAACACACATACACAGAGAATAACACAACAGCCATGAATCTGAATCAACTTCTTCTATTAATTCAATATCTATACATGGGTGTTCTTCTACGACTCTCAGCTATTCTCCTATGCTCTCTATCTTCTTCCTCTTCTTGTTGCTAATGAACTGACTCACAAAAATACAAATGAGGGTGTCTATATTCGGTTTTCCCTCTTTCTTCCAGAACTATCTAATCTAGAAATTCAATTCTACCTACCTGCAACTACAACTATAAATGCCTCTGTCTATCTCAGACGAGAGCGTATGGCTCGAGGTCTGATTACATTTTACCAAGGTGCTTTCATTAAATTATCTCATTTAAGTTTGGCGCATCAACTTCAAGAGAGAATTTGAAAATCCAAAAACTTGCGCTGGACATCTTCCAGCTGCCTTTTGCTTCCACGTTGGTTTTGCTTGTCGTGAGGGATGCTCCTACATCATACTCCCTCGCTTGAAAATTTACATGGGCTCTTGTCCATGATCTCCTGCATGGTATGTCCATGTCTCAGAATTTATTCTTCAGTCTCCCAGCTGGCATCTTCAACTGGATGTCCCTTCCACTTGACCAAATATTCAAAATATTCTTTCCTTCTAGTTTTCTTACCCACTCTTTTATTCAATATCTGCTCCATCTGTGGCTTCTCTGCAACTGGCATCTGCTTCTGCCACTGGACCTCTAGTTGTTCATCACTTTTTGCTCCTACTTCCTCAGCCTTATATGGATATAAATCTGAAACATTAAATATCGGAGATATTCMGTTCTCATCTGGTAACTCAATTTCGTAAGCATTCTCTCAGAATTTCTTCAGGACCCTGCATGGCCCAATTTTCTTCATCTTCAGCTTGTTGTATGTTCCTCTCAGGAATATTTCCTTCCTCAAATGTGCCAAAACTAGATCACCAACTTCAAACTGAAGTTGTCTCCGATGCTGATCTTCTCTGTGCTTGTACTCCTGACTTGATTTCAATAATCACTCCTTCACCTAGATGTGAAGTTCCTTCATCGCTTCAGTGAATTCTCCTGCGCTAGCACTACTAGTATCAGTCTATTCTGAATCCCTTAGTTCAGACACTCCTCTTGGTTTCCTTCCATATACAATATGAAATGGACTTTTTCCTGTGCTCCTGTTCACTGAATCATTGTAAGCAAACTTTGCTTGTGGTAATATGCTATCCCAGCTGCTATGTTGTTCTGTCACCAAGCTCCTCAAAAAATCTCCCATACTTCTGTTGACCACCTCTATTTGTCCATCCGTCTGAGGATGATAAGTAGAACTAAACATCAAATTAGTTCCCAACTTCCTCCACAATGTTCTCCAGAAATTCCCTATGAATTTGTGTCTCTGTCCGAAACTATGCTTTTCGGCAATCCATGAAGTCGAACAATTTCTTTGAAAAACAAATTTGTGATGTGAGTCGCATTGCTGATTTTCTGGCATGGGATAAAATGTGCCATCTTAGAAAACCTGTCAACTACCACAAAGATGGAATCAACACCTTTTTGTGTCCTCAACAATCCTAATACAAAATCCATGCTAATTTCATCCCATGGCCTCTCAGGTATGGGTAATGGCTGATAAAAACCTGCATTATGTTTCCTTCCCTTTGAATGCTAGCAAATCCTGCATCTGTCCACAAACTTCTTTACCTCTAACTACATCCCTGGCCAAAATTATGACTCGCTCAGCTTTGCAAACATCTTATCATGGCCAAAATGTCCTGCCAATCCTCCGCTGTGCTTTTCCTTCAACAAGTTCTCCCTCATGGAGCAATTTGGAATACACAGTTGATTGCCTTTGAATAGAAATCCATCCTGGATCACATACTCTATCCACTGGCTTCTGTCTTTGAGAACTGGGTTCTCAGCTGCTTCATAAGCTTCCTTAAAATCTGGATCATCTGCATACATGTCTCTAAGATCATCAAAGCCTAATGTCCTGACTTTGAATTCCTGTAACAACAAACATTTCCTGCTCAAAGCATCAGCAACTTTGTTAGCAGTACCAGAAATATGTTTTATTACAAAAGTGAAATTTTGCATGTATTCAACCCATTTAACATGCCTCTGATTCAACTTTTCATATTGAGTTACAAATTGTAATGCATGGTTATCACTATATAAAACAAATTCCTTTGGAATCAAATAGTGCCTCCATTTCTTCAATGCTTGTATGATGGCATAGAATTCTTTATCATATGTGGAGTACTTTTCCTTTGTCTCATTCATCTTCTCGCTGAAATATGAAATAGGCCTGTCTTCTTGACTTAAGACTGCTTCTATTGCAAACTCACTTGCATCAAATTTCACTTGAAATGTCTTCTAAAAATCTGGCAACACCAGAATTGGTTTCTCTGTAATCTTTCGTTTCAACAAATTGAAACTCTTCTCAGCCTCTTCCGTCCAGTGAAAAGATTTATGTCTTTTCCTGACTCTGTCCATCATTGTTGCGCTAATTCCACTAAAATTCCTGATGAATTTTTGGTAGAAACTAGCCAGACCATGAAAACTCCTTACCTCAAATACGTTCCTTAGTGATGGCCAATTCTTGATTACCTCCACCTTATCTGGATCCATCCTCAACTCATTTGTAGATATAACAAACCCCAAATAAATGAGTTATGTCTTCATGAATGAGGACTTCTTCATGTTTATCAGTAGCTTCTCTTGTTGTAACCTCTTCATCACAATAGCCAAATGCTTCAAATGTTCAGCCTTCGTCTTGTTGAAAACCAATATGTCATCCAGATACACGATGATAAATTTTCCAATGAACTCCTTCAGGACTTCATTCATCAACCTCATAAAGGTACTTGGTGCATTCGTCAAACCAAACGGCATGACCAGCCATTCATACAAACCTTGATTTGCCTTGAATGCTGTTTTCCATTCGGCACCTTCTCTCATACGAATCTGATGATATCCACTCTTCAAAACTATCTTTGAAAATTTTGTTGCCCCACTTAAGCAATCCATCAAATCGTCCATTCTTGGCAATGGGAATCTATACCTGATAGTTATCTTGTTTATCTCCCTTGAATTAGTGCACATCCTCCAGCCTCCATCTTTCTTCAGACTAAGTACTGTTGGAACAACACACTGACTCAAGCTTTCCCTGACCAAGCCTTTGTCCAACAACTCCTGGACTTGTCTTTTGACCTCTTCATTCTCCTGTGGCGTCAATCTGTACGCGGATTTGTTTGGCAAACTAGCTCCTGGTATGAGGTATATATGATGACTCACACTCCTCATTGGTGGCAACGAACGAGGTAGTTCATCCACTACAATATCAATGAACTCTTCCAACAGTTCCTGAACTTCTCCTGGTAAATTGTCCACTCTTGTGCTAGTCAGAACAATTCTCAGTTTTCTGACCACAAAGAATTGTGGATCCTCCTTCTTCTTAACTTCTGTAAGAAGTTCCTTCCCACTCATGAGAAGTACTCGGTTGCTCACTTCCAGTTTCACTTCTTTATCTTCAATTGGACACAACATATGAGTCCTCCCATTCCTCTCCAGGGTATATGTATTCATCCTCCCATCATGAATCACATTTCTATCATATTTCCATGGTCTACCCAGCAATAAATGACAGACATCCATAGGAATAACATCACATAAAATTTGATCATTATATCCCCCTATATTGATGTCAACTAAGCACTGTTTAGTGACATTTACTTGATGTCCTTTCTGTAGCCATGAAACCTTGTATGGATTCGGGTGATCAGTTGTCTCCAACTCCAGCTTTTCTACCATCTCAATTGAAACGAGATTATCGGTGCTTCCACTATCCACAATGACCTTCCACACTCTATCCTTGGTCTTGCATGCAGTTCTAAAAAGACTGTTCCTCTGTGCTAAGTTTTCCATCTTTTTCTCTGGAATCAAGAGGACTTTTCACATCACCGATGATCTTCTTCCTTCAGCGTACTCTGTCTCAACATCTCACCTCTGTGCCTCGGTGATGTGAGTTTCTCCTGTTTCTTTCCTTTTCTCTGGACACTCGAATGACTTATGTCCATTTTTTCCACATGTGAAACATGTGATTACTCCACCTCTTCCTCTTCCTCTACCTCTGTTATAAGGAAATCTATTATTATCAGCATATCCTTCTCTTTGCTCAGTCTGTTGTTCTCTTTGCTCAGCATATCACCCTCTCTGTGAACTTCCACCTCTCTCTATCTGAGTCTAAGGTTTCTTCCATTCATCCTTGGGCTTCAGGTATTTATCTTGGGCAACCGATTTTCCTTTGGGCTGACTTCTGCCTCTGCCCTTCTAACTTTGTTTACAATTCGGCTTCTCCTCCACTTTCAGAGCCAATTGGTAAGCATCCTCCACCGTTCGGATGGTCGCCAAATTTAGTTCATCCTGAATTTCATACCTCGGGCCATTCATATACCTGGCCACCTTTTTTTCATTGCTTTCGTGATGACCTGCTCTGATATTCAGCCTGTAAAATTCTTTAGTATACTCTTTCATTGTCATTAGCTTCTGTCTCAGGTTCTGCATCCTCCTGAACAGAGAAATTTGATAATCCCTGGGCATGAATTTTTCCTTCATCTTTGCAATCATCCTATCCCAGCTCTTAATTTTATACTTGCCTTGGCAATGCCTGTCATCTTGCAGTTCATCCCACCACAATGATGCATGTCCTTTTAATCTTGTGACAGCATGTCTGACCTTCTTTTCATATTTGATATCTTCATAATCGAAGTAGGTGTCAAGAGCTCTAATCCAGTCTAGCATCTCTTCCGCATCCAGACTCCCCTCATAAGCTGGAATGTCCATCTTTGTTTTCAAACTCATCCAAGCGATAGCCTTAATCAAACGTTCATTGGCTGCATCTTCTTCTGGGATTTCTTCTTCTTCATGTCCAGCATTTCCTTCATCCTCCGATCCACTGATATCTCCGGCATCAGCTTTGCACCTTTGCGACGTCTCCATGTCCTCCATTCTGGCACAAATATTTCTCACTTCTCTCTCCATGTCTGGATTCTGTACTTGCCTATCTCTTTCTCTGGACATTTCTCTTTCCCTGGACAATTCCCTTTCTCCCTCTGGATTGGGTAATTCTCTGCCTCTTCTCCTTGGTGGCATGGTGAATTCTCCTTTTTCTCTGCTACAGAAAGCAAAGAAATTGTTCTATGCTCTGATACCACTTGACGCAGGCACGTGCCACACCATGGGCACATCTTCTCTCACAGGACCTTCTTCTTATTCTCGGCCCGAAGAACTTGAAGGTTCTTCTATTTCCCTATCGGGAAATCTGCACCCACAACAACCTTCCTCCGAGGTCTTCTCTTTTTTTCCCAGGAGATCAAATAGACCTCGCTATCTCGTGAGTTCGTGACTCAAGCCTCCAGCTTTTCCTTTCAAATCTTGCGATACCTAATCTGGCAATACGGGTATAGCTCCTTCCACATGTAACCATGGACTAGGCTTAACTGTTAGCGCCTCTCGCAACCTCGTCGGTAGAACTGTCGAGGTTTCACCCTCCTAACTCACGAGTCCCTAAGATGCGCAGTCCCACCTTATGCTTTACCATGCATCCACGAGAATCTCGACTCCTCAGTGCTTCGTGACTCAGCATCCACACAAGTTCGCTCCTCGTCACTTCGTGAACTGTGAATCCTTGGTGCCACCTGTATTCCACTCGCACTCCGCTATGGTCCACATTGCTCCAGCTATCGGGATATCGCTATATCGCAACATCGCGATCCCCCATGTCCAAGTTCTCAGACCTTTTCTTGCGAGGTCCCGAGACATGATCCCTCGTGCAGATCCAACGGTCCTACTGTATCCCGGATCCAATGGCTGTCCTTCTCTCACCACCTCGTGACCTCGCGACTTGGTGTACCGAGTGTTTGGGCTTCCAATCTGCAAACTCCCAAGTTCACGAGATCTCTCGATCTCTCATCACCTGTCCTCCTCAGATGGATGGCTACTATATTCTCGCCCCTTCGTCACCTTGCGTCCTCGTGCCTCGCAAATTTGTACACCCAATACTTGGGCGTTCACCCTGCGAACTCCTGAGTTTGTGAGATCTCTTGATCTCTTGCCACCTGTCCCCTTAGATGGATAGCTCATGGCCTCCTCGGCACCTTGCCACTCGCAAACCTAAAGGGTTTCCTTTTCGGTCCTCCAGTATCCAAGTCTGTGAGATGAGAGAATCTCCTGACACGCGTCTTCCATGATGAACGACTCTGATCTTATCGTGTCTCACGATCTCGCTGCTCTAGCTACACAACCTTTGGGCTTCAACTCCTGAGTCCCCAATACATGATACCATGTGTAGATCCAATGGCTCTAGTGACTCTGAATGAATGGCTCTGTCCCTCCTGAGCTTCAAACTCTTCGGACTTTTGCACCGTAACCTCCTTGCACCTCTGCAAGATCTGACAATCCTCAAAACTTCACGAAACCTCCTAAGGAGATTTCGACCGTCCGTTCCTTCTTGTATAATCCACGAAATGAAAGAAAGGATCTCTCCATGAGATTCCTTCGCCGCTTTGCCAACCTGCGATGCTTCTCCTCGGCTTCAAATCACACTTATCTACACTGATCCTCAGTGACTCAGAGGCTTACCCTTCCTGATATTTGCTAAACTTCTTCAACCTCAACGAGGTTTTTTTCACGCACTCCTTGCGGCAAATCTTCAATCACGTCTAAGTGTTGAAGTTATTTGACTCTGCGCACACCTGCAGCAACAGTCTTTCAAAGATTCTACTCAGTTTCATGACTGAGACTTCCTTCCTTAGCCTGCGCACTTCTTGCACAGCTCGATGCCTAAGTGCACCTTTACGATGAATGAAAACAAAAGATATCTCTCTGAGCCTTCTGTCAACGCACTCCCTTGCGGATGACTTCAACTGCACTCCTTGCAGGAATCCTTGCTCAAGTAGAGAAACGATTGTAACTCATTCACTTCCTCTCAGACTTCTGTCTTAACACATGAAATCATATGCACGACATAACAACAAGTGCATAATAGGAAGAAATATTCATAAGCAGAGCATTCAACACACATACACAGAGAATAACACAATAGCCATGAATCTGAATCAATTTATTCTATTAATTCAAGATCTATACATAGGTATTCTTCTACAACTCTCAGCTATTCTCCTATGCTCTCTATCTTCTTCCTCTTCCTGTTTCTAATGAACTAACTCACAAAAATACAAATGAGGGTGTCTATATTCGATTTTCCCTCTTTCTTCCAGAACTATCTATTCTAGAAATTCAATTCTACCTACCTGCAACTACAACTATAAATGCCTCTGTCTATCTCAGATGAGAGCGTATGGCTCGAGGTCTGATTGCATTTTACCAAGGTTCTTTCATTAAATGATCTCATTTAAGTTTGGCACGTCAACTTCAAGAGAGAATTTAAAAATCCAAAAACTTGTGCTGGACGTCTTCCAGCTGCCTTCTTCTTCCACGTTGGTTTTTCTTGTCGTGAGGGATGCTCCTGCATCATGTTGTCAGGGATGGATTTGAGTAGATTGAAAAGATCCCTGGGAAGAATGACACTGTACAACTCCAACTTTATATGGTGACTGAGGTTGGACACCTTCAAGACTACACATTCACCATGGCGACTCCATTGTTCAGAATCTGTTGGTGACTCCATTGGGGATGAGACAAATCAAATGGTTATGAAGGCTATCCTGGCCAGGAGGTTTGCCCCACTCAATTTCTCAGCCATAGATGGTTATCCACATCCTGTGCCTTAAATTTATGAATGGAAATATCTTTTGCCCATATTTTATGAAGGTTATGATGACAACCCTTTTGAGCATGTTCATGAATTTCATGCTTTGATGCAACAACTTGACATCCATCATGAAGATAGATTAATGAAAATGTTCATGTATTCATTGGAAGGCTATGTGAGGAAATGGTATAGAACACTCCCCTCTTCTAGTATTTCCTCTTTGAAGGACTTTCATGATGTTTTGTATTCTCATTGCAAGAAAATTTATTCAGCTGAAAGAATTTTTGAGAATTGTTGTGAGGGGTATGCATCATATATTCAGGATTCAGCAAGTGATTCCTCTAACAGTGGTGATGAAGGGGATGATTGCAAAGAGAAGGACTTAGATGGTGAGTTTCATAATGTTTTTACTAAATTTGAAGCACAAATGCATCATTCATGTCAAAATCTAGGTCCCTAAGAGAAAGATCAATATGGACAATCCATCATTTCCTTATCTCCTCCTTTTCTTGATTCTTTAATTCAAGAGGTCATCTTAGATTTAGATTTATTTCATCATGAGAATAGTGTTTCATCTTTTCATGACCAAATTCATAGCTTACCAGTCCCTCCTATTGTTAATGAACTAGTGTGCCATGATTTTCCAAGTTTCGATGACTATGAGGATGTTTTCCCTGAACAACCAGTTGTCCCAGCTATTGTACTAATTTCCCTAGCCATTAATAGTCAAATGGTCATTGATTCACCTTTGTATGATGATTATGAAGATGATTTCCATGAACAGTCTGTTGAATACCTTATATCAGAGAAGTACCCTTCCCATCAAAGAAACAATAGCTTGTTTCAACCCTCGTGTCATATTTTTGTTGCTGAAAAAGAAGAAAATGATGATAATCTAATTTTAGAAGGTGAAAAACTGAGAAATTGGGACCACAAGACAACCTATGATGAATATCCCTCACAATCAGAAGATAAGAAAGAAGAATATAGTTTCCCAAAAACTTCTAATTGTGATGAACTTCCCTATCAACCCCCTATTCCTCTTGAAGAAACAAGCCTAGTTTCATCAAGAAGCCAAGATCAAATGCCATGTGAGAAGATGAGAGAGGTTGAAATTAAAGAAATACAAGCATCACTAAGCCTTTTTCTTAATACACCTCATGACCAGGAGTGGACCAAGGCCATATGCATTGAGGATGAATTAGAAAATCAGCAAGCCATGCAACAACCAAGCATAGTGGAGGAAGGACCTAATACAATACTTTTCCTTTTTACACAAATCAATGTCGCATAAGAAATTATTGATGATTCTTTTCAGGATCCATTTGCAGCCTGTCTGGAAGCGGAATGTGGGCCTAGGCTCTTTGATTTATTCAATGGAAAGTGTATTGCCAAATGTTTCTATGATGTGCCTTCAACTGAGAATTATCTTTGGTGCTTAAGGAATCACATTTTAAAGCTTCAAACAGTTGAAAAAATGATGAAATGACTTTATTGGTTGTTTCATGTAACTTGAAAACTTCATTTTCCCAATAATTAGAGTAGGTGTGTACAATAAGCTTGTTGGACAAGCATCATTTTCATCATTTTTTTCAGTTTCATATTTCATTTACATTTAGTTTCAGTTGAAGGTGACAGATCAAAGAAAATTGCAAAGGTTAAAGGTTTGGAGCAGCTCTATGATAAGGCACTGAAACTACAAGATTTCTTAGAGCCTCACAGGGAGGACTCTATCCCCCATGGAGCCTATGTTAGCACAATATTGGTTAAGGTGCCAAGTGTCAAGAACAATCATTGAAAACACTCTCACAAGGTTCCAAGAATAAAAATCACCCATGCATTTATGCTAACGAATTTCACATAGACACACAGATGGGCGCTACTTAACTTTGCTACCTAAATTATGGTAGAAAAAGAATTGTGTAGAGTTATTTTACCAGTTTTGAGTCACGAACTTGAAACCTGGATTATGAACAATTGAGAAAGAATTTTTGAAAACAGGATGATCCAGGTGGATATTGGGGGCCACCCACCTTTTCCAAATGGCTCAAAACAGTTTTCTGGCCATTTTGGCAATTTACTATTTTTAGCAGGTTTAACTTCCGGGGTCATTTTGAGGGCCTAAATGAAGGTTTTTTGAGATCAAGGTGCTCAATGATAGCCGAAGGCATGATTGAGCCCCCAAAATGAATCTCCTCGACGATACCTTTCCAACGAGCTATCACACGCCTAAAACGGAGATCGTATGCAAAAGTTACGACCCCGGGAAGTTGATGCACCAACTTACCCAAACGGGGCCCACATGACTTTTGGCGCTTCA
>JASDQU010242530.1:60040-71793 GCA_032191745.1 Picea mariana | reverse complement strand
CATCCCATCTCCATCTAGTGCTTCAGAAGGGGCAGGACCATCAGTTTGAGGGATTTTCTGGAGGGTTATCATCATTCTACATTTGTCTGCAGATTGGGACGTCTTGGAGCCATAGGGGACGTCTTGTAATTCAGTAAAACCTAGATCTAGGGAGATCTACTTGAGATTTGAGTCTGAAACTTCTCCCATGGGATTCTCATAGCCCGATCTATATTCTTGGAGAGTTTCAGAGCATTTGGAGACCTCCTTCATCAGGGACGAACTAGCTAGGGTTTCAGTCATCCAGTGGGGCACTCATTCAATGGGAAATTCAGATCTATGGAGATTGAGAGGGATCTTGGAGATTTAGGCATCTGGGTTATTCTTACCATCGGCCGATCTATATTCTTGGAGAGTTTCAGAGCATTTGGAGGCCTCCTTCATCAGGGCCGAACTAGCTAGGGTTTCAGTCATCCAGTGGGGCACCCCATTCAGTGGGAAATTCATATCTACGAAGATTGAGAGGGATCTTGGAGATTTAGGAACCTGGGTTATTCTTACCATCACCCGATCTATCAATTNCTTATTCAGCCTTTGGAGGCATTATTTTGTATTAGCGGGAGCATTTTGTAGCAGCTCATATCTATTGCTTATACGGCCATCTGAGGTTTATGCCAAATCGGCCATCTACATCTTGAATATGTTGTGATCTTCGTGTGTTGATGAATCTTGTATGCACTTAATAACTCAATAAAGTAGTAGTAGTTAGTGATTCCAAGGAAGAATTTGGCTTGGGATCATTACAGATAATTTCCCCATGCCATTTATTGACCAGATAGTCTATGAATGCACAGGTTGTGAGGCCTTTTCTTTCATGGATGGTTTTTCGTGATATAATCAGATATAGATCAAACCTGAAGACCAACAAAAAACTTCTTTTATTTGTCCATTGGGTACATTCGCTTAACAGAAGATGCCTTTTGGTATAAATAATGTTGGGGATTCTTTTTAGCGGGTTGTGTCTTTTTCTTTCCATGATATCAAACACGCAGTTGAGGCTTATCTTGATGATTTAACATCATGATATCATAAGAGAGATAATCATCCAACACACCTCCAACTTATCTTTGAGCGATGTTGCTACCACCATATTCGCTTGAATCCAAAAAAATGCAGTTTTTGCGTAATGTCGGGTCGTTTGCTAGCTTTCATAGTTTCAACAATAGGAATCATGGTCGATCCTCTAAAGGTTGAGGTGATAGTTCAGTTGCCTCCCCCGTGCACAATCCCTCAGCTTCAAATTTTACAGGGAAAAGTAAAATTTTTACGACGTTTCATCGCAAGTTATGATGAGATCACAAAGGGTTTTATGCGTTTACTGAAGAAGGACATTCCTTTTCATTGGGATGAAGCCACTCAATGCTCTTTCGGAGCATTGAAATGCACCCCCTCTTTCAGAGCATTGAAATTCTCTTTCGGAGCATTGAAATGCGCCACCCAATTATAATAAAGATTTCTTATTGTACTTGGTCATTGCAGAGTCGACCATCGGCATGGTCTTGGTTCAGGAGGATGATTTTCTCTCAGAATACGGGATTTATTACTTGAGTTGAGGCCTGGTTGGACCTGAACTCAATTAATCCCACATTGAAAAACTTGAGTTGGCAGCAGTTCATGTTGTCCATCGGTTTTGTCATTACATCTTGTTTCACAAGACCACCATCATTTCCATTGTGAATATGTTTCAATACGTGTTGACACGTTGTGTAATCGGAGGAAAGAACAATATATGGATAGTCATCCTCCAATAATTTGACTTGGATTTTGTTTGGGTGAAATCCAAAAATTCGTTGGTCTTCACGGAACTCATCTCAGAATTGTCGGTTGAATCAGGCGATGTTATACCCGAGGATTCACCTATCAAACGAGACATATTTTTGATCATGTCTTTGGACCCTGTTGACGGGTGAAAATGATCATCCATCAATTGGAAGAATGAGTCCTGTCCGAGGTTGTCCAAATAACCCAAGCCATTTGGTGTAACTCATTCTGACGAGTTTAATGGCTCTATTAGCCAATCTAAAAGTCCTAAAGAAACAAAAAGAATGAAGTAACTAACTAATTACTAATTACCATATATATATGTACATACATATGACGTAACTATTGTACATATATTTAAATAGAATATTTACTTATCTGATTTATGTACATGATATACACACTGCAAGTTGTAATCTAAACTTACAAAACTAAATGTGAAAAGAAAAATGACTGCTTTCAAAAAGAAAATAAAGAAAGAACATAAGATATTTTTATTTTTTTTTCTTTATCAATCTAAACTAATAAGAAAAATACTATGAAACATAAATATGTGGATGATCAAAATCCAGACCATATATCCAAGTTTCAGTGATGAATAAAAAACATAAAAACATAAATGAGCTAACATGTTAATGAGTTAACGATATGCATCAAACATCTGTACGATTAGAGAACATCCAACCACCTTGTCCAAGAGTGAAACCTGCAATGAACCTCAAAAATGTTCTAAATAAATGAAGAACAACATGTTAGCAGTTGATTTTTAATAACATAATGAATGATACAAATATTTGTTGTGATCTTATGATTGCAAGCAATTACAATTGAGATAAATCTAATTGTAACAATGTGCATTTAATAATTCAACTAAAACTTAAAGAGAAATCCTGTCATTTGAGTTGAATAAATGATCACTCTATTTAATATCTGAAGCATCAAATATGGAAAATACTTTAAAAGGAATTATCCCAAAAACATAACATATTGTGAATTCTAAATCTATCAAGAACTATTAGTTTATCAATATAAACAAACTATAAGTGAAAACACCATTTATAGGAAGCTAAAGCTGAAATGCAAATTTTTGTTCCATTCAAGTTTGTGAATTAATCGTCCACCTTCAGCCCCAGGCCAAGATTTCTTCTATTACAAAATACTGTGTATTKAAAGAGTTTAGGRAAASTAAGCATMCTATMTTCTAAGATAGTATCAAATCCCAAGATGATTTACTAGTTACAAAAATAGAGGATGATAAAACCACTCAATATCAAACTATATCTCCCAAAATTATAAAAGGTTTGTTTCTGTTTTACAAAATGATCCAAAAGAAATGGCTAATTAACTAAGCCCAGAAATACTCCATCTTTTGAGATCACCAGAAGATACATGATATCCTGAAAGAAAACGAAATGAAGAAATTAGGCATTTATTCAACTAATATTTTCCAAAATTGTTTATGAGAGTTGACTGGCTACAAAATCTGTTGATTCTGTAGCTAGTCTTATTTTAAACAAAAAAAATCTAATTCAAACCATATTAATCAAAAAAACAATAAAAGCACAACTAAGATAAAAATAAATCTTTACCTTTCAACTGAATACTAAATTTGACTCATAAAACTTCAGAGTTGATCACTGCTTTGACACACTCAACATTTTTTATTATGACATTTCCAGTTCTTTTCAAGCGTTTTCCTTGCCTTTGTGCACTGATCTTGATTTTGTGTTTTTCACTTGTTAATGAGTCAATATGAGCTGCGAGGGTATTGATCTTCACTTGAAGGAAGGGGACATTTGTGTAATATTTGCCTATCCAATGCAAAAACACTTCACATTGTGGATCTGGAACAGTTGGTTGAGGAAACACATGACTGTGTGTCAAAACGCTACCACTGTCCACTGTGGGTTTTTGACTGAGTTTGATCCCTGGAAAATATTCATTATGTTTCAGGTATGGTGGCATATTATCTACAAAATTGTAAGTCTGACTGAGATCTAGTTTATGGTAATTTGGGTCTTCCCTTGCCAAGAAATTTTTGATCTCAGAATCAGAGCTTTCATGGACCTTGATCACTTTGATTGAGCTCACATGATATTTTGTTTTATTCCATAAGCTCCTCAAGATTAATCTCTCATCTCTTTTTTTATTAAACCCTATGTCCAAATTTTTCTTTGACAGTTTGCACGAGTGCCTATTTACGGTCTTTTCAATGGTGTTAGGGAAAACATACTGCTCATGCTCAGGAGATTTAATGATTATAGGGTCAAAATATTGTTGTTTGAACATAGGCTCATCGAGTGCAGCCTTATCACAGGGTTCTTTGCATAAGAAAATGGGTCCGTCACTGGAAGGAACAGGGGGCTTTTCCAACATAGGCTTGTCAACCATAGGCATCTCTACAGGATTTGATGTAATGAAGCCATTGTGAGTTAGGAAAGTATCCCAATCATCTCCCTTTAGTTTCAAATGATGGGCTAACAATAACATAATTAACCCATGGTGGAATAAACTAGAATTCAAACTCTAGATTTTATATCTCTTAGCCATTTTATATAAACTCCTCAATAAATAAAATGTCATGTTTAACTGAAAACTGATGAAGTGCATTAACATTCTTATGTGGTAAAGGGAAACAATCCTATAGTGTCCTTCACAAGAAATAAATTTCCTTAACACAGCTAGTAACCCATGCCATCTATCTTTCAATAGAGAAATTGGCATACCTTTTTCACAACACTGGATCTTCCAAGAGGTAACGAACAGACTCCATGGCACCTCCTCCAACTTGGAATCCTTAAACCATTTTTTCTCGGTAAGGGGAAGGCTTGTTGCCTCACTAAAAAATTCCTCGGTGATTTCCAATTGAACATCACCCACTTTGTCTCGGCATCCATTGAAAGAGAGGAAAAACTCTTGGGCTGCTTGCAAGTTGTAACCCTAGAATTTCTTGAGAAACTCAACCCAACCCTGACTCTTGAGGTCATCACTCGCATCGTCATATAGAAGCAAGGTTTGGGAGCAATTTGGTTCGACACAGACGATAGAGGCCATAAGGGTTCGAACAAGCAATCACGAAGGCAGACAGAGTTCACTATGAGTATGAAAGGTTTCAAAAACATAGGAAACTACAGCAAAAACCAAAGGAATAAAACTCATCAATACCCTAGCATGACCAAAATGAGAGCATAAGGGGTTTCAAAACACAAAATCAGTCATTTTTTGCAATGGATTCCAGGAGTACAAAATGAAACCCAAGAATTTAACTTGGAATGATGGACTTGTCGATTCAAACTGCCACCTCAAACACAGTATAGAACAAGATCGGGTGTGTTTGAATCTCATCATTGTGTAAAGGGTGGTGTTGATTTTATAAGGTTAGGAGAAGAGGTGCTTTACAAACCAAAGCATAACGACCATTTGAAACAAAAATGATTTACCAAAAATTATAAATGAAACAAACCCATAATCTATTGCCAATAGATTCTTGCTGTATCATTTAAGTACTCAAGATATATCTCATAACCCATGAGCAACTTAAAACAACTTTTTTATTGATATGAGATAAGATTCAAAGCAAAACAACATTCCTTTAAATATTTGTAAGAACATTTATCCTTCTAGAGAAATAAGCCTTAGATACAATTGCAATACAATTATAAGTTTCAATGCTTCATTCATGCTTTTAGTCATGAATGAAGCATGAAAATGAAAAATAGGAACAATAGAAACACCATTTTACGACAAAAAATTCACCTTCAAATAGAAAAATTTATATGACAAAGCGTAGGCAGCTACAAAAATTATTATTTGTCACTTTAAAAGGTGAAAATATTGTGGGGATGCCAACAGACCCCTAGTATGGAGATATACTAGTCTATCTCCAGATTTCGAAGTGCCCCGCCTCTATTTCTCATGATGAGCATTGTCGTGTATGCCATCAGGCCAAGAACTATCTCATACTCGAGGACACTTTGTATTGTCGAGGTGTAGATTGTGTACTTTGTTGGTGTCTCACTCATGAAGAAGTGGAAATCGTGCTTAACGATTGCCACACTGGAGCATGTAGCGGTCATCTGTCTGGGTTGGAAACAACCCAAAAGATTCTATGAGATAGTTACTTTTGGGCAACATTAATCAAAGATTGTGTTGAATTGGTTAAGAAGTGCCACCAAATTTAGATCTTCTCTTGGAAGATGTGGGAATACCCCGATCCCATGTTTCCCGTCATCACAGTTGGTCCCTTCACCAAGTGAGGGATTGATTACGCTACTTGCAACCCCCCTTCAGCAAGGGAGCACTGTTATATCATCATAGCAGTAGAATACTTTGAAAATTGGGTCGAGGCTATGCCAACGTTTAAATATGATGGTGAGACAACAACTCTCTTTTTGTTTAACCAAATAATAGCAAGGTTCGACGTCCCAAGAGAGATTGCCAATGACCATGGTAGTCACTTTTAGAATAAAATTATGTCTAAGTTAATGTCAAAGATTGGGTTGAGGCAAGAACATTCGTCACCCTACTACCTACAAGCGAATGGTCAGGTGGAAGCTATGAATAAGTCCCTTAAGACTATTTTACAGCGAACGATCAATTTGGCCAAGTCAAATTGGCATTTGATGTTGTACTCCATGTTATGGGCCTATCAAACATCTGTTAATACTGCAACCATTTTCTCACCTTTTCAACTCATTTATGGGCTGGAAGCAATATTTCCTATAGAGTTCCAGATCCTGTCTCTAAAGTTGGTAGTACAGTTATTGCCAAACACTTCACTACTTGAAGAGCATTTATTATATCTCGAGCAACTAGATGAGAAGCATCGTGATGTAGCCTTGGCTAACGAGGCTCACAAACAAAAATTCAAGTGTCAGTATGATCGATCTGTTTGTCCTTGGATTTTCTTTGAAGGAGACCTTGTCCTAGTCTATGACCAAGATAAGGATCCCCTGGGGGAAGGCAAGTTCAAACCCATGTGGTCTGGAAATTTCATCGTGAAGGAGGTTCTAAATAAGGGTGCTTATCATCTGGTGGAATTTAAGGGAAATGAATTGGCAGAGCCTAAAAATGGGCTCTACCTCAAGAAGTATTACTCGTAGGTGGGTCACCTTGGGTGACTTCTTGTACATATGTATAGTTCTTATACACTTTCTTTTTAGTTTTTTGTCTTTTTGGTTTTATGTACGTGTCATTTTTGATGTCATATTTTTCACTGTGGAATATGTCAATTGAATCAAAGGTGTTTATTGGGTTTGAGGACGGTGCTAGATGACACACTCAAAGGCTTGCTTTTGCAACTTGGGTGATTTTCACACCTCAGGGCCAATTGTTATCTTCAGGAGGTATCTGTTTAGGTTATGCCACAAACAATGTCGTCGAATACAACGTAGTCTTAGAGTTTCTTCCTGACTCTTTTTCACATGGTATCTCTCACCTCTGGGTCTACTTAGATGCTCAATTGGTTGTTTCCCAGTTAAATGGGGTTTACCGTGTTTATGATCCTACTCTACACCAATGGTTCCTTAGGGTATGTCTCTTAGAAAGAATCTTTGACTACATTATGTACATCCATGTTCCTAGGAGATTGAATCAAATCATAGATACTCTAGCTAATCATGTATTAGATTGGCATATTGCACACATGTAAGGAAAAGGACACACATGCACATGTAAATACATTTGTAAAATAGATGTAATCCATAAGACATAAAAATATGTAAATATGCATATATATCAAAAATATCAGAGTTTATGGGTGGGCGCAAGTACCTCAAAAATATGTCCAATAAGAGTCACAGGGCTTATTCCCTCAAAAATATACAAAAGGTGCCCCCAACACGTGAGTAGACTAGCCTATCTAACGGTGGGGCCTGTTGGCTCTGCCATAATGAACAACAACATTTTCCAAATGCCAGAAGAAGTGGACCCAGGTCTGTGGTATCCCAACTATGTAAGCTTGCATCGATGGTGGGAGATCCTTGATCTCTGCCATAGGGACTGTACAAATGAGCACGGTGAGGTTCTGCTCCACCCATCTCAATACTCTCTCAATCTCTCCGGTTGGAAGCCCCCCTGTTGCTGTTGTTGTTCCCACGATTGCAGCGGATCTTGTTTCTTGTCAAGGACATCACCTAGTCTTCGAGAAGCATGTTGGATGCACTAGTCCTACATCTGTACATAACAAATACATAGTTGTCAGATACTCTAGTACACATAAAAATGATATATATATATATAAATAAATAAATAACTAAATAGCTTTGAAAAAAAAACATACCTAGATCTCCTCGCTCCACTCTGGGAGGTACAGGCATGTTAGGATCTCTAGAAAAGTTGATCCTGACATAGGGGTAGTCCTCTATATCCAGAATCTTTAGCCAAGAAGTAAATTTCTTCAATCATTAGAGTCAATGACTACCCCTCGAGCATAAATTCCTCTGTGTCAGGATGCCAGTATTCTATCAAATCATTCAACAACCTGGGTTGAGCCCTCATAAATGGACACTGGAAGAACTTTAACAACCCACATTGTGATAAAACATCGATAGCAGCAGGGTCTTATAAGACCAAAAAATCAATGTCCTCATGCTCCCTCTCTCTCCAATGAACATACATCCTGCAAAATGACAAAGTCATGGGGAGTTAACTCTTGCCTTTTTTATTTTTCCACTTATTTGAGGGTATACGTGGGTTGTCTTAGTGACAGTCGTGTGTGTATGTGGGAAAATTATCTTATGCCTGCGTGCACACGTGGGTTGTGCTAGGACAGTACGAGTACATGTAGGGCCGACCTCTGTAAAGGTCAGCGCCCCCCAAAAAACAAAAATAAATTCCAAAATGAAAAATGGAAATGCACAAGGGGCTAGTTTGTACTTACTTGGTCCAAGCGGAAGTTCGTTTCGTCCACTGAAGCTCCCAAAATCAACTCTTTCTCCAAAGGGGTGTTTTTGGCTTTCTTGTCAATTCTCAAATTACAATGGTGATAATGAGCTTACAGCTTCTATTTATAGACTTTTTGGCCCCTTTTTGTCAGTTTTTGGACCCTTTTGTCATTTTTGTCTAGCTTGAAAATTGTTTAGTATGGTTCTTGAGTTTCTACAGAATTCCTGCAGAAACCCCAATAGATCTAGAATTCTAGTTAAATTGAACACAAACAATTTACTGATATTCAAGAGATGAGAGAAATTTTTTTCTCCATAAATCAGAGAATTATATTAATCAAAATGAATATACATGAGAAACCATCCTCAAAAAAAAGAGAGGAGGTGAATATATAGAATTTCCAACATAGAAATTCTAGTCAAAAAAGCTAGAAATAGCTAAAATAGGTGTCATAAGCTAAGGGAGACCACATAGTTCGACCTAGACCACTAAAGATACATGTCACACACTCATTAATGTCCACAAGAGTCAAGTGATGCACATTAGCTCACTTAATCTCACTTAACTGACAAGAGAAGCAGTTCCAACTCACTTAACTGACCCAAAATAGTAGTTACTAATAATAATAATGACAAAAATCATTAATTAAGGAATAAATATCTTACTCAAAGAGGAGCTATGCATTACCCAATAATAGATGAGTTTTTTCATGGGGGAGTTGGAATAAATCATGAATAAATCAAGAAAATCAAGAATAAATCGAGAAAATCAAGAACCGGGAGTTGAGTCTTGATCTAAAATTAGCAGTTTTCCCTAAAATCTAGGATGAGGCACCCTTCTTCTCTATGTGGCCAAATTAGATGAAATAAAGTGTAAATGAATGTATTAACCAAGATCTAGGAGTCTAAGCTAGGTATAAACTAATTTAAGTTAGGGTTATTCTCCAACACCCCCCCTTAAGCCTAACTGTAATGACAAAAAAATTTGAGTCCTGACAACTTGGCCATTTTAGGTACTCATTACATAAAAGAGCTCCTCATGAAAAGAGGAAAGAGGGAAAACCTCATGGGAAACCCCCCCCAAAAAAAAGAGGAAAAAAAATGCTGAGTGGCCAAAAGTGACCTACTCAGTTGTCTCCACCACTCCAAGCATAGCTCTCAGTTCTGAGAATTTCTTTTCAGTGAAGGACTTGGTGAAGATGTTTGCAACCTGTTGCTCTATGGGGCAGTACTGCAATGAAATGACTTTGTCACAGATCAGCTCACAGATGTAATGCATGTGAATATCGATGTGCTTGGTCCTCTACCTTTGAACTATATCAATCAATATCTGAATGGACCTTTGATTGTCACAAAATATGACAGTCGTAAGTGGATACTGAATACCAAACTCAGAGAGAAGCCCCCACAACCAAACAACTTGTGTAGCTGCATTCACTACACCTCTATACTCTACCTCTACTGTAGATAAAGCAATTGTGGATTGCTTCTTGCTAGACCAATAGAATGGCCCTGAACCAAAGATGAAAACATAACCAGAGGTGGACTTGTGGTCTGTACCATCACCAGCGCAATCAGAATCTGTGTACCCAATTAGTGAAAGTGGGCAATCTGCAACATAAAAGATATCAAAACTGGGAGTACCTTTCACATATCTAAGGATTCTGTTTGCAGCTTTCTAGTAAAGCTCATGAGGCTCCTGCATATATCTGGAACAAACTCCTACTGCAAAAGAGATATCAGGTCAAGTGTGATTAATATACAACAAACTCCCAACCAACTGCCGATACAGTGTACTGTCCACCAAAGGTGTAGTACTCACATCCTCAAATCTGACCCCTGAAAGAAAGGGAGATGTTGTTGGCTTGCATTATGTCATCTAAAAGTGGACAAGTAGATATGATGCATACTTATACTGTTCCATCTTGATCCATGAAGTAGACTGAGAAACTTCAATACCAAGAAAGTAGTGCAATAGTCCCAAATCTGTCATGGAAAATCGATCGTGCAATGCTGATTTTGCCGAATCAATAGCTGAAGTAAGATTCCCTGTCATCAGTAAGTCATATACATAAAGTAATATTAGAAAGAGGGAATCATAATGTTTCAGAAAATAAACATTTGGATCAGATTTTCATCGAATGAATCCAATGGAAAGCAGGAAAGAATCCATCTTTGCATATCAGGCTCTGGGAGCCTATTTTAGGCCATACAAAGATTTCTTTAATCTGCAAGTGAGGGAAGAGTTATGAATGTATCCCTATGGCTACTCCATATAGATATCCTCCTTAATATCTCCATGAATAAATTCACTCTTCACATCCATGTGGTGAACTTCCCATCTGCGTGAAGCGGCAATGGCCAAAACTAGTCGAATGGAGTCCATTTTTGCAGCAGGTGAAAATGTCTCTGTGTAGTCTATGCCATGTACCTGTGAGTATCCTTTTGTGAAAAGTCAAGATTTTTACTTTCTTATATCACCATATACATAAATCTTTGTTCGATATATCCATCTGCATATAACAAGATTTCTTCCTTTCGGAAGTGGAACCAAGTCCCATGTGTTGTTGTCCATAAGAGCAGAGTACTCTTCATCCATGGCTGCCTCCCAGAGTGGGTTTCCAAAAGCCTCAAAGTGTGAATTTGGATCTGAGACAAGTGCCATATAGCAATGTATGGGAATAAAATTCTCTGTGGCAGACAGGGCTTGAGGAGCCCCAAAAAACTGTGATCTAGTTCTTCTTGTATCCGCAGGATCACCGACTAGTTCACATGCATCTTGCAGGGTTTACTCTACCCAAGTTGGAAAATAAGCTGTAGCAGCCATGAACTTCTCCTCATCCTCTATATCAGACCCAAAATTCTGCTCTGATGGATTCTCTGAAGTGCTCGAAGAAGTTTCTGACTCCTCCTCATCAGTGACAACAAGCGGTTCCTCGGCAGGGTCTTCTGAAAAATCATGCAGTGATTCTTCTTCAAACTTCACACTTCGAGCTAGAATGAAATTTTTAGTGTGAGAGTACATAAATATATATCCTTTGACAACTTTAAGATATCAAACAACTATTC
>JASDQU010242530.1:39044-54806 GCA_032191745.1 Picea mariana | reverse complement strand
GTTGTTAAATGATCCTATTTGTCACAATCCACGTTGGCCTCCTATGCCAACGAAGTTGCCTTCGGACATTCCAAAGTTCGAGGCCAAGCTGAATGAAGATCTAGGTGATCATGTGACTACCTTCCATATTTGGTGTTCATCTAGCTCATTGAAGGATGACTCCGTACAGTTGCGATTGTTTCAACGTACTCTTTTCGAAAGTGCCGCGAAATGGTACATCAAGCTCGATCGCTCAAGATACTCTTCTTTTGGAGAACTGGTGATGGCCTTCCTTAACCTTTTTCTGTTACCTGTGAGATACGACGTTGGCACAGAGATTCTCGCCAATTTCGAACAGACAACATCGGACCATATCTCTGATCATATCTGAGAATGGAGATGCCAGAAGAGTCTAATCAAAGTACCTGTCCCACTAGCATTCCTGCTTGAGTGGTTCCTTAAGTCTTTGTTCCCACAGTTATCCAAAGACGTCACAACTTTCGGAGTTTTCTCCGAAGAAGATGCCATCATGAGGGCTCAACAATTTGAGCTCATCTATTCTCAGTCTAGTTTGTTATACAACATCTTTCCCAATGCACCATGTTTGATACTGGATAAAACTAGACAGAGAGCTAGACCACATGCCAATGGTATTGTTGGTTCAGCACAAACCAAGCCCGCTGAGCAATTGAAAAAATAGTTGCAACATTTATTTATACAACTCACAGCTGCCAGCCAAACTACTTCTTTGGCTGCTCCCCCTACCCAAATGTCAGATGTACACTCCATGCATTCGACTAACCCAAAGTCCACCTAGCATCCTAAAGGGAAAAAAAAACAAAGAAATAAGGGTAAGGGGTATAAAAAACCCACTGATAATGCTGGTGGGAACACCACAGAAAAATGGAAGGCGAGGTATCCATGCAACTTGTGTGCGGAAGACCACCCGACCCATCTTTTTCCTCGACTTGCAGAGGCCCAAAAGTTTGTCACACAACAACAACAAGCAGTGTTGACTAATCCCTTTCAACATGGGAAAAATTTAACTCAGGACTCTACAAGGACAGAAGGGGGCAACCAAGAAGCCTTCCCTCCCCCAAACAATTCTTCATCTGCGAACGTATATATGGTTAGGGGTGATGCTTTCATAATGACTAGAGCGCATGACTATAGTAAACCAAGCACTTCTGAGAAGGGTAAAGAAGATGACCTCCCATCTCTTCCTCTACAAATTGAGAAGACATTGGGAGAAACTATGACACACATTCCAAAGGGTGCATTTAAAAAAGATTCTCACAACCCAAATGCAAGGGCCTCCCAGAACTACTCTGTGGTGGAGTATTTATCACAAACCCCTTGTGCGATGTCTGCTTTGGAGGTCCTCCAAAACTGCCCTGCTCAGAGGAAAGCCTTGTTAACCACTTTGGGCTCTACGGAGACTTGTAACCTGGGTACCATCATGTTAGATACAACCGACTTAAAACCTCATCTGCCTTATCACGTAGCATTTCAGATAGTAGTGGCTCATCCCATGAAAACTTTTACATGGAATATCTTCTGCATAGTAGTCGACGAGGGTGCCTCGACATGCGTTATGTCTTTAGCATGTTGGAAGGCCATTGGTCAGCCTTCTTTGTCTCCATCACCTACTCTCCTCACTGCATTCTACGGTTGTTCTTTCCAACCACATGGAATCGTTCCTTCTTTCCCTGTGCAGTTAGGAGGGAAGACTGTGTGTGTTGAAGTAGAGGTAGTCGATGCTCCCATCGACTATAACCTCTTGTTAGAATGGAGTTGGACTTATGCTATGCAAGCTGTGGTTGCTACAGTTTTCTGAGTCTTGTTATTTCCACATGAAGGCCAGATAGTGACCATCGATCAACTGTCCTTCTCCAGACCTGACCCAGCTTTGGGGGCATCCACGGTCCAAATGATAGATAATCCTCAACCAGGTTTCGTTAACGTAGGAGTTGGTTTGTGCCCATCCTTGATGGGTACCTTTGATTACCCACCTCCTCACGATGATGTCAAATTTATATATAATCACCAAAAGGTTGATATTTTTCAAGTTTCGTCATTCCGCACGACTTACTTTGAGGATCCTTAGATTTTTCCTTCCCCATCAGCCACGATGGATGAGACAGGGCACCCCGGCATGTCCATGCCCTTGTTGGCTACTGAGGTAGAATACTCTTTAGTCCAACAAGCCTTAGCTAACCCTGATCCAACTCCGGCACAAGAGTTGGATCCACTTCTAGAGCCTATTTGGGATCAGGGTTCTCTCTCTAACGTCGATTCATTAGACTTAGTCTTGCCTTCTGACGAAGCAGTAATCGAAGCAATGACTAGTCCGGACAAACCTTGGGAAGATCTTCATCACAGATCATATTTCCTCCCAGAGTTAAGTTGAATCGAGGCAGGAGAATTCACTATTACCATGATGGGAGATCAGCCATGTCCTATTAATCTCTTAGCTACGCAGGAAATTTATGCTGAGGGGAATATGGTGACTATCACTGAAACTATACCCATTAACATCTTCTGAAACCTTGGAGTCATGGAGAATGTCTTCATTGGAGTGGATTGCTCCCCTGAAGAGATTCAAATTTACATGAATCTTTTCAAATAATTCTGTGACATTTTTGCCTGGTCTTATAAGGAAATGCCAGGTATAGATCCAAAAATAGTTGAACATGAAATCACAACGTATTCTGATGCCAAGCCTGTTCGACTAAAACTTCGTCCATTCAATCCTAAGAAAGAAGCAGCCATCAAGATTGAGGTTGAAAAATTGCTCAAGGAAGGTTTCATTTACCCTATTCATTTGACTCAATGGGTGTCAAACCCCATGCCGGTCAATAAAAAACAAGGCATGATTCGTGTATGTACTGATTTTCGTGATTTGAACAAGGCGTGTCCCAAAGATAATTTTCCAACACCATTCATTGACCAGATCATTGATGAATGTGCCGGTTGTGAAGCCTTTTCGTTCATGGATGGTTTTTCATGATATAATCAAATCCAAATCAAACCTGAAGACCAACACAAAACAACATTCATTTGTCCGTGGGGTACATTTTCATATCGTAAGATGCCTTTTGGCCTTAAATATGCTGGAGCCACATTCCAGTAGGCCATGTCTTTTGCATTTCATGACCTCAAGCATATAGTCGAGGCCTATCTAGATGATTTAGCATCACGCTCTCGCAAGCGAACGGATCATTCCATGCACCTTTAACTAATCTTCGAACATTGTTGCTACTTCAGGATTTGCTTGAATCCAAACAAGTGTAGCTTCTGCATAACGTCAGGATGTTTGTTAGGTTTCATCATATCAACAACAGAGCTCATGGTTGATCCTCTTAAGGTGGAGGCAATAATCCAGTTTCCCCCCCCACGCACAATCTTACAACTTCAGAGTCTACAAGGCAAAGTGAACTTCTTACGATGCTTCATTTCCAACTATGCCGAAATCACCAAGGGCTTTATGCATTTACTAAAGAAAGATGTTCCTTTTTTCTGGGATGAAGCCGCTCAATGCTCTTTCGACGCATTAAAACATGACCTCACAACCGCACCTCTGCTACGACCACCTAACTATAACAAAGATTTCTTATTATATCTGGCTACCGCAGAGTCAACCATAGGCATGGTTTTAGTACAGGAAGATGATTCATTTTCAGAATACGTGATCTATTACCTAAGCTGAGGCCTCATAGGAACAGAACTTAATTATTCCCATCTTGAAAAACTTGCGTTGGCAGCATTTCATGCTGTTCAACGGTTCTGTCACTATGTTCTGTTTCACAAGACCACCATCATTGTTGTCGTGAATCCATTCCAGTACATGTTGACACAATGAGTTATAGGTGGAAAAATTAGTAGGTGGATAGTCATCCTCCAAGAATTTGACTTAGACTTCGTTTCAGCAAAGTCCAAAAAGTCATTGGTCTTCGCAGAGCTTATTTCGGAACTTCTGGTTGATTCAGGTGACGTTGTGCCTGAGGAATCACCTATCCGGGGGGATATGTTTTTGATTTCATCTTCAGACCCCTGGTACATAAATATACTTATCTCTCTCCATACTTTGAAGTGCCCCAGATCTACTTTTCATGAAGAGCGTCGACGAATATGCCATCAAGCTAAGAATTATCTCATACCCGATGATATGTTGTATCGGAGAGGTGTAGACTGCATCTTGCGTCAATGTCTCACTCATGAGGAGGCCATCATAGTGCTCAACGATTTCCATACTGGAGCGTGTGGCGGTCATTTATCTGGGTTGGCAACAACCCAAAAGATTTTATCGGCGTCTCGAGAGAGATTATCACTGACCATGGCAGTCACTTTCAGAACCAAATGATGACCGAATTAACATCCAAGCTTGGGTTATGGTAGGAACATTCATTACCTTACTACCCCCAAGCCAATGGGCAGGTGGAAATTGTAAACAAAACTCTTAAGACTATTCTACAACGAACTATCAACTCAGCCAAGTCAAATTGGCATTTGATGTTATACTCAGCATTATGGGCTTACCGAACATCTATTAAGAATGCAACCGGTTTCTCACCTTTCCAACTCATTTACGGGTTGGAGGCAGTCTTGCGCATTGAATGTCAAATCCCATCTCTGAAATTGGCAGTACAGTTATTGCCAGACACTTCTCCACTTGAAGAAAGGTTAGTAGACCTTGAGCAGCTTAATGAGCAGCATCACGATGCGGCCCTGGCCAACGAGGCTCATAAACATAAGGTCAAGTGTCAATATGATAGGTCCGTTCGTGCTCGATTTTTTTTTGAAGGAAACCTTGTCTTGGTCTATGACCAAGACAAGGACCCCCGGGGGTAGGAAAGTTTAAACCCATGTTGTTCGGACCCTTCATTATAAAAGAGGTATTAAAAAATAGCACTTATCGTTTGGTTGATTTTGAAGGGAATGCTTTGGTAGAGCCTAGAAATGGGCTCTACCTCAAGAAGTATTACTCATAGATAGGTCACTGTGGGTAATTTTTGTAACATATGTATAGTCTTTGTACTATTACTTTTTAAGTTTCTTTTAAAGTGTTATGGATGTGTCATTGATGTTATCTTTCATCAATATGGTAGATTTCAAGTGAGTCCGAGGTGCTCATTGGATATGCAGACGGTGCTAGTCGACACACGTGGAGGCTTGCCTCCGTAGCTTGGGTTATTTACACCACAGGGTCAGTTGTTATCTTCCGGAGGTATATGCTTAGGTGACACCACAAATAATGTCACCGAGTATAGTGTAGTTATTGAGTTTCTTCGTGACACCTTGTCATTGGGTATCTCTCATCTCCAGGTCTATCTCGATGCTCAACTGGTTGTGTCGCAGCTAAATAGAGTATACCGGGTTCATGATCTAACTTTACACCGACGATTCCTTAGGGTACGTCTCTTAGAATGAAACTTTGATTATATTACATATTTTCATGTTCCTAGGAGATTAAACCAAATTACAGATACTCTAACTAATCAAATTTTAGATTGGCATCTTGCCCACATATAAAAAGAACATGGACATAAACATGTAAATACATTTTTTCACATAGAATCCATAAGACACAAAAAGATAAAAACCATATATAAACATCACAAAATACTCAGAGTACATAGATGGATGAAAGCACCTCTAAAAAGGGAATAGTAACGAGTCACCGAGCTTATGCCCTCAAAAAATATATACAAATAGGTGCTCGTGGCACATAAAAGGTATAAAGTCTGTTCAAGGCCTATGGGCCCTGTTATAATTATCCACGGCATGGGCTAAACACCTAATCAATTGGACCCATGTCCGAGGTGCCCCCACAACATGAGGCTGCATGGATGGTGACAGGTCCTCTATCTCTGCCATCGGGACTGTGCAAGTGAGCACAATGAAGTTCTGCTCAATTCGCCTAAGGACCCTCTCGACCTCTCCTACTGGGAGGTTCCCTACTACTGCTGCTCCCCCAGCAGCGGCAGCCACGGCTTCTAGCCGTGGCTGACGCCTGTTCTGTGCATAATCGGCAGGTCACATGGGTCCCACATCTACATGCAACAAACGTTTACCTGTCAAATATTCTGGCATACAAAAAAAAATGATATATATAACAAAAAGACATAAAAATTACATATGAAAACAAAAAAACTACAAAGGCGGAGACTTACCCATCTCCCCTCGCTCCTCACCAGGAGGCACAGGTATCTCTGGATCTCTAGAGAAATCTATCCTTGCATACGAGTAGTCCTCGATAACAGGGATCTGTCATGACAGCCAAGCAAAGAAGTCATCGTCGAAGGACTCAACGGTCCTTCCACCACCTTGTTGTGACAGTAACACTGCCCATCTACACACTGTAGGGAAAGAGGCCAGATGTCCTCATACTACAACCCAAGGACTGAAACTCAGAACTCTCTCAAAAAAAAAAAACACAAGATGGTCCCGAACCTGAAGTTCCTCTGTGTCCACAGTCATAAATCTGTCAATTGCCTCTTCATGCACTCAAGTAGTGTGGTACTCCAATCAAAAATTTGTGCATTCATGCACTGGATGGCATAGTTCATCTGTGTGTGCGAAGCCTGATGCACGGCTGCTGAACCGGTAATTCGCCCAATCAGTAACAAGATAGTCTATAGCGCTAAGTTGGTAATATTGCTAATGGGTACCTGGGAGCCCGCACATTCGGTCTGAGCCTCATAGTGCTCAGCTATCAACTCTGAGATCTTGCTCGGCCCCACAGGAAAAGTCTAGAAGTTGACTGGTTCCCCTCTCCTTGAGAGGTCAGTCAGAAAGTAAATATCCTCGATGGTGGGCACCAATGGTTGCCCCTCTAGCATAAATGCCTCTGCATCAAGGTGCTAGTAATCAATCAAGTCATTCATTAGCCTTGGTTGCACGTGCATAAATGGACATAGAAATAATTTGAGTAAACCGCATTGCATTAACACGACCACAACATTTGGATCTGCAACAACCAACTCACTGATTGCCATGCTCCTTTTCCCTCCACTGGACATACATCCTGCCAACACAACAAGGTAAAGGAGAGTCAACACTTCCTTTTAGTTTTATTTTTCATCATACAAGGGAGGTACACGTAGGCTGTATAGATGACAGTTGCGTGTACACACGGTTAGATTTTACTCTGCCCGCGTGTACACACGGCCTGTCTCTGGACAGGACGCATATACCTAGGGCTGACCTTTTTAAGGTCAACGCCCACCCAAAAAAACAACTAAATAATTAAATTGAAGTATTTAATAGCTAGGTAAGGGAGTTTGTACTTACTTGGTCCAAGCAAAAGTTCGTTTCGTCTATTGTAGCTCCTGGAATCACTATCTTTGGCAAAGGGGGTCTTTTGGCTCCAGAGTCAATTTCCAAATCAGTAATGGTGATAATGAGCTGCCAACTTCTATTTGTAGACTTTTTGGCCTCTTTTTGTCACTTTTTTGGTCCCCCTTATCAGTTTCTTTATACCAAAAACCATTTAGAGTGATCCAGGAGTTATATGGGAGGGATTTGATCAGGTATTGGGACAATTTTTTTTGAGTTTCGAAAAAATATTGACAGTCCATAATTTTTTTCTTTTTCAAAATTCAACTTGAGCATATAGGTTAGGATACCACCCCAACTTTTGCATCTCGTTGCCTTTTTCTTATGCTATAGGATCGATCCCATCAAGTTGTGACACGGAACCGTCATATCTGCTCTAGAAGTGTCGCGACTTGGTGGTAGAGCTTACCAGAACATGGATGCCCTAGGTAGGTCCTGGTTGCATTATGGTGTCCATGTTGTTTCTAAAAACACTGTAGGCTCAGAAGTCCGTATAGTCTTTCCTGAATATGAGTTTAAGCCTCATTTGCATGCATCTTTTTCACTCTTTTTCTTACCCTCAGGACTCCCAAAAAATAATGGGTCTCCTTTTAAGCCCTTTTCAGACCCTCTAAAAATGAAAATATTACCGAGGGATCTTATGACCTTTCATGCTCATTAGACTAAAATTTGAAGTCATGTCTATCCAGTGGTAGTTTACCCCTTTTTCGGTCTGGACGGTCAACTCTACGAACAAAGCTATACTCTATCAAATTCCCATTCTTTAGAAGAGTACTCTCAGGTATAATTTTATTCCTTTTTCGGGCCTGAGGGACTAAATTTATGAAAAAGAAACCCCCACGGAGTCCATAGTTAAGCNGTGAAAAAATAGCCTAGTGATCTTATCCTTGTCACACTCGTTAAAATGGTTTTGAATTGACGTCTAATCGGTGCTAGTTTATCCCTTTTTCGAACCGACTAGACTATTGTCGAAAAAGGTACCCCAGCGGAGTTTCCTTTTATGCTTTTTCAGAATCTCTAACTATGAAATACCACCGATATTACCTTCTATGGGATCGTTAAACTTACATCGAAGGACATTACCATTGTGTGTTCTATCAACCACATTTGCATACCTTATCCACCAGCCTTGTGACAAATTGCTTCTGTGTCTTAACACCTTTGGCCACTGGAGGATTTTACCTGAGTATCATTTTACCAGAACATCAGTCTTGTCCTTGTGCCTTGAGCTTGTATGTTTGTGATACTCATTCCTCCATTGTAATGTAATATTCCTTTATTCTTTTTCCAAAATTATCGAAAAAAACAAACAAAAAAAAAACAAATATACCCCAAAAAGAGGATGGGAAAAGTAATTTCTTTATTGGCAGTATAATGAGTCGCCCTTGGATAAAGCACATCTATCCATTTGATCATCAGACTATGGGATGTAGTACGACCTTAGGAAGCTTTTCTCTCTATATAGAGTTGTGTCCTCCACCATTTGGTTACTCTTCCAAACATATGGAGAGTTTGTGTTGCCTCTTGCTTCATAGACTTATGATTAACATATATGTTGCCTGAGTCTTATCACTTGTCGTGCTATTATCCAAGGGAAGTTTATCACTAAGCCTAAGTCAGACCCTCTGCAATATGTCTCTTGTCTGCATACCCGACCATCCTGAATGTCCAATCAAGTCCTTGTTCGAAATCACTGAAGCCTTCAGTCCGATCATCAAGATTATCAAGTCCATAACCAACAAGCCATCGAAGACCTCTGGGTAGTGCAGTCGTACACTCATATTACACTCCTACCTGAGTTTTAGAAGATTTTGAAGTTGTTGCTCGAGCTCTGAAGTACAACCATTAGGTTGAATCAGCTTTTGGAATATGGGTACTCTCTATGTATATCTTTTTGATTTCGAGATGTAGCTCAGTTGTGTATTATTCGCGGGTACTCTTTATGGTTATATGACATGGATCTATAGTGTATTTGATTGGTATCCATGGTTCTATCTTATCCCGAGCATGGGTATGCCCACCTCGGTGAGACATTTGTTCTTTTACAGATGGAACCTCCTGGTTCCTGATCCTTGGGCTCACTCGTTCAGCATATCAGTAAAGATTGGTAATGTATTTCGGACATCAAATGCTCTTCTGACCTCACACATTAGGGGGTATCTGTTATAACCCTAAATTGCACCACACATGCTTATCTGGCATCAAACCAACTTATATCCCTTCATTGCCAAAACATCTGCTAAACAAATCTTTGGAAATCCTCTTGTGTCAAGGCCCACATGCCCTAACCCATTACTGCACGCATGTGCACACTGGCTGGCTCACTACAGCCCACGTGTACCGAACAAAGCATGAAAAAAGGAAAGTTTCCGACGGAACAGAAAGCTATGGGTCAGTTAACTGAAACTCCCGACCATGCATGGCTGAGGGTTCATCCAAAACCCTAGCTCCTTCTAGCCTATAAAATAAGGGGTAGGGGTAACATTTGGAGGAGGAAAAAATATAGCGAAGAAACTCTACCCATTTACGTAATCCATTGTCCCAACCCTTTAGCCTTTCCTCATGCCAAAGGAGATTTAACGCAAAGCATTTGAAGGACATAAGAAGAGGAGTCTAGGATCAGGTTCAAGGAGCAGTTGACGGTCTCAGCTTTGATTGTAAGTTGATTCATTTTCAGTAATAAAAAGAATACTTTTCCCGTCCCAATGCATGAATTGTCTATGGTTTGGTTAATTTATGCTTGATTTCTAACCCTTGAGTAGAGAAGTAGCATGCATGCATAGTTGTTGTTTGTCTTGAGTGCAGGACATCTGTGGAAGGAGCAGTACAAGCAAGTAATCAAAGAGCAACAAAGGATCTACATCGAACGTCGGTAACAAGGTTAGTGGTCCTTTTCCATGCATGTACTGTGAAAGAGGGGTTTAAGTCTTGGGTTGTAGGTAAAAAAGTAATTTCTTTTTGGTCAAAATCTGCATGCAAGTTTGACCCTAGTTTGCTAGTTCGTAGGGTATTTTTCCCAACAACAGGATGTGACAGCCATTAAGGAATGACTATCTCATGCTCTCCCTCCTGTTTTTTTATCATCTTTCTTCTTTGTATTTTCGAGCACCGTGAGATTGTGTTGCTGCAATTTCTTAGCCATCTCATCGATAGTCTTCCTCATGCAATTTTATTCGGGATGAAAACCTTTCGAACAGTAGTTGAAAAGTGTTATTTAATTATTCTTCTTACCCTTAGGCTTAGAAGAGTTATTTGAAGATTGTGCAGATCTCTCCTTCTTCGATTCAGGAAATTTACTCGTTCCTTTTTTCTTGTCTTTTCCACTGCTCTTTGGAGCAATAATAGCCACAAGTGCTTGGCTCTTGGAATGCTTGTTGGCACCCATTTGGAATAACTTAGCTTTCTCTTGAGTCAATGCTACAATGAAATCATTCAATGGAGGCATTTTCCATTTTTCCTGAGTCAATTTAGATGCTTGAAAAGACGACACAAATACAGAATATTCAGGGCCTAATTTCTAGAGAATTGAAAGGATGAGTTGTTCTTCCTCTTTCATGACTCCACATGCATTAAGTTCAATGAGGAGGGATTTGAACTTGGTGAATAATTCTTCCAGGTTTCTAAAATGAATTGGACTTAGGGATGTGAGTTCATTCTCCAGTTGATGCACTCTCATTGCATCCTTCTTGTCGAATAGTCCTTCCAAAGTGGTCCAAACCACATTGGGAGTAGTGGCTCTATTGACATGAAAGAGGATATATCTAGAAATTGATAGGCATATCAACCCAATTGCTTCATGTAATTTATTGAAATACTTTATCTTCTCCACTGCAGCAGTCGGTTCTTTCTCCATTCCCATTGTTACCCGGTAAAGCCCTTTGCTTCGGAGGAGCAGAGAGATCTTTGTCTTCCATTCGAAGTAATTGAAAGGATTTAGAATGAGTTTTGTGGGTTGAGAGAGATTATCCATTGCTTCTTACTACGCCTCTTGATGATCTATACCTGAAAATAAAACCATGTACAATCCACTAGATTCAATCTAGCTCTGATACCATGTAGAATTCCTGCAGAAACCCCAATAGATCTAGAATTCTAGTTAAATTGAACACAAACAATTTGCTGATATTCATGAGATGAGAGAAATATTTTACTCCATAAATCAGAGAATTATATTAATCAAAATGAATATACATGAGCAACCATCCTCAAAAATAAGAGAGGAGGTGAATATATAGAATTTCCAACATAGAAATTCTAGTAAAAAAAGCTAGAAATAGCTAAAATAGGTGTCATAAGCTAAGGGAGACCACATAGTTCGACCTAGACCACTAAAGATACATGTCACACACTCATTAATTTCCACAAGAGTCAAGTGATGCGCATTAGCTCACTTAAGCTCACTTAATTGACAAGAGAAGCAGTTCCAACTCACTTAACTGACTCGAAATAATAGTTACTAATAATAGTAACGGAAAAAATCATTAATTAAGGAATACATCTCTCACTCAAAGAGGAGGTCTGCATTCCCCAATAATATATGAGTTTTTGTGTGGGGGATTTGAAATAAATCATGAATAAATCAAGAAAATCAAGAATAAATCGAGAAAATCAAGAACCGGGAGTTGAGTCTTGATCTAAAATTAGCAGTTTTCCCTAAAATCTAGGATGAGGCGCCCTTGTTCTCTATGTGGCCAAATTAGGTGAAATAAAGTGTAAATGAATGTATTAACCAATATCTAGAAGTCTAATATAGGTATAAACTAATGTAAGTTAGTGTTATTCTCCAACAGTTTCTTCAGGGATGTTACGATACATGTTACTTTGGGTATTTGGAAACTTTTTGAGAGTTGGATCATTTTTAAAGGTCTTTTGGTAAAAAGTTATTTTTCCAACTTTGTGCATGTAAGATAGGATTACACCTCCACTTGTTGCACCTCGTTGTCTTTTTCTCTTTTCCATAGGATCGATCCCACCGAATTGCGACACGGAACCCTCACTCCTGCTCTAGGAGTGTCGTAATTTAGTGGCATATCCTACCTTCACATGGATGCCCTAGGTATATCTTGATTGCATTTTGGTGTCCATGTTGTCTCTAATGATTATAGGCTAGGGAGTCCCTTTTAGTTGTTCCTGATTACGAGTTTGAGCCTCACTTTCATAATTCATTATTTCTTTTGACCTCACCCTCAGGACTCCCAAAACAAAGGGTCTTCTTTTAAGCCCTTTTCAGACCCTCTAAACATGAAAAGATTGTTGAGCAATATTGTTTCCCTTCACGTTCGCCAAATTAAAATTCGAAGGCACGTTTTTTCGACGGTAGTTTACCCCTTTTTCGATCCATATGGTCAAATGAATGAACAAAGGTATACTCTAAGAGCCTCGGTTCTCTAGAAGAGTATTCTTAGGTATAAGTTTAACCCTTTTTCAAGCCTAAGGGACTAAGTTTATGAAAAAGGAACCCCCACAAAGCCCATAGTTAAGCTCTTTTTAGACTCCCTAAAATTGAAAATATTGTTGAGTGACCTTGTTTCTTTGCACTCATTAAATTGGTCAATAAGAACACCCCTTATGGAGTCCATAGTTAATCTCTTTCCAGACTCCTTAAATATGAAAATATCGTTGAGTGATCTTGTCTTCGTCACACTCGTTAAAATGATTTTGAATAGATGTTTGTTCGGTGCTACTTTACCCCTTTTTTGAGCCGACTAGACTACCTTCGAAAAAAGTACCCCCATAGAGTCTCCTTTTACGCTTTTTAAGACTCTATAGAAATGAAAAACAACTGAGCTTACCTTCTCTGGGATTGTTAAAATTACATCGAATGATGTTATCATTGTTTCTTATTAATCACATTTTCATCCCTACACCTTTGGCCTATTGTCGGCTCCATGTTTCTCTCAACTGAACCATTTGAAGCATGCCTTATACGCAATCCTTGTAGCACTTTTCCCTTGTGTCTTGAGACCTTGACCAATGCAGTATTTTTCCTGAGTGTCCCTTTCCTTCATATGTCCCCTTGCTCTGAGCATCATTTTGTTCCTTGCGCTTGGAACCAGTATGTCTGCGAAATGTGTTCCTCCTTTGTAACGTAGCATTCTTTTATTCTTTTTCAAGCTCTCCAAAATTATTGAAAAAGACAAACAAATCAAATATACCCCAAAAAGAGGAAGGGAAAAGTTTTTTTTTTTTTTTTTACAGCACAATGAGTCACCCTTCGACAAAGAACATCCTTCCATTTGTTTTTCAAGCTCTACGATTCAATATTACCTTAGGAAGTTGTTCTCGCTACATAGAGTTGTGTCCTCCTCCATTTGGTTACCCTTCCAAACATATGGAGAGTTGTAATGCCTCCTACATCGTGAACTTATGAAAATTCCATGATGCTTGAGACTCATCTCTTGTCGTGATTTTGTCCAAGGGAGGTTTTACTAAAATTGAGTTGGCCCTTATATAGTTTGTCTCTTTTCCTCATGCCCGACCACCCTGAAAATCCAATCAAGTCCTAGCTCAAAATCAATGAAGTTCTCCACCTGATCACCAAGATCCTCTTGTCTTTTCTGGATGAGATGTTGAAGACCTCTAGGTAGTGAAGTCGCACAATGAAATTACACTCCTACCCAAGTTTTGAAGATTTTGAAGTTGTTGCACGAGCTCTGAAGACCTCATCTCCAGCCATCAAGCGTCATTGGCTTCTTGAAGATGGATACTATACATGTATATATTTTGATTTTGAGATGTATATCTGATGTGTATTGCTCGTGGCTACACTTTATATAGTTATATGACATGGATCTGCAGTGTATTTGATTGGTAGCCATGATATTATTTCATCCTGAGCATGGGTATGCCCACATCGGTGAGACAAATTGTTATTTTGCAGATGGAACCTCCTGAACTCTGGTCTCTCGACTCACTCGCTTCGTACATTGGTGAATATTTGTAACGTATTTCGACCATCATATTCTATTCTAACCTCACACATTAGGGGGCATCGGTTGTTGGACACACCTACCACACTTAGAGGGGGGGGTGAATTAGTGTGGGGCTCTTTTTCCCAAAACTTCCTTCTTGCACAAAAACTCATCAATTAGCATTCAACATTTATTCATTACCCATTGTTGTCATTTATAACCAGTTNAACATATATCAGCAATATATCATCAACAAGTCATCACCACAATGAACACAAAGAACACAAAATGTATGTACAATTTTCTTTTTATTACGGACTACAATCCTTGGGGTTTATCAGCAACAACTGAATAGAGTACAAATCTATAAGAGAACCAGCTCTATATGCAAGACTCAGCCTACATTCTTAGCACCAACTGAGATGAGGCAACAATCCTCAACAGATATCAATCTGTACCATAAACAAGAGCATCAACCATGCACCAACCTGTGCCAAACAACCTGTAATCAACCGGTACCATAAACAAGTGCATCCAATCATGTACCAAGTATATACCAATCATGTTTCAACTACTCATCAACAATGAATCATCAATATGTACCAACATCATCAACTATACACCTCATGTATGTGCCAACTCATCAATTTCTTGTCTCAACCATGACTAGTTTTGGATTAGTCAACAACCCTAAATTGAAATAATCATTGCTTTGTACCTGTATTGAATAAAAATATGAAACTAATATACAATTTTCTTCAATTTTTTTTATACAATTCCTCCAAGTGGCACTACTTGAAACCTCTCAGAACAAGAGTTATAGAAAAAATGGAATACCTTGTTGAATTGTGGCTTATTCTAGAGAGCGACCTTGTAGAGCATGCCCCGCAAAAAATATTTGATGAATAGATATGAAACTATTACAGAGAATACTACAGACTGTAATATAACCAACACAATTGGTCTCACTAAATTTGGATCTGTTATGAAGAAGTTATGATGTTTTTACCTGAAGCACCTGATTTTGACTAGTTTCAGGACTAGCCACAAACCCTATTTTCCACGGAGTGTAACTCCCAAACTACAACGACCCACAAGCTGAATTTTTAACCACATATATTTGCCTAGGTTTTCTCACTTTCATAGAAATTTAAATATCTGAATCATTATAGAAAACCAATTATAGTGAAAATGGTGAGATGACCTGTAAATAACATACCTTAGAAAGCACCATCAAAATAATTTATCCTTCCTTGCATTTTGGCCTTCTTTTCTTCACTTTCCTCAGTTTTTCGGCTTAGATATCCTTGGTTACCTTAGTCACCTATATATATTCAATATCCTCAAGTGTTCCACACCAAAAATGTTCAAGGAGCTCTCACAATAAGCTCTCCATCAATACTCCAAAATATATTCCCACAAGAAGCTCTCCATTGATCCACAAAAAGGATGATCTACAAGAGACCATTGCTATATTATTTATACTTTCATCCTTTAGGTCACTTAACCCATTTTTAGGTCACTTAACCCATTT
>JASDQU010242530.1:15583-35219 GCA_032191745.1 Picea mariana | reverse complement strand
CGGATTTTTTCTGAGGGCGACCTTGTCATGGTCTATGACCAAGACAAGGACCCCTTGGGGGCAGGAAAGTTTAAAACCATGTGGTTCGGACCCTTCATTATCAAAGAGGTATTAAAAAATGGGGCTTATCGTTTGGTTGATTTTGAAGGGAATGCTTTGGCGGAGCCTGGGAATGGGCTCTACCTCAAGAAGTATTACTCATAGACAGGTCGCTATGGGTAACTTTTTGTAACATATGTATAGTCTTTGTACTATTAATTTTTTACGTTTCTTTTAAAAGTGTTATGGACGTGTCCTTGATGTTATCTTTCGTCAATATGGCAGATGTCAAGTGAGTTCGAGGTGTTTGTTGGGTATGCGGACGGTGCTAGTCGACACACGTGGAGGCTTGCCTCTGTAGCTTGGGTAATCTTTACACCACAGGGTCAGTTGTTATCTTCCGGAGGTATATGCTTAGGTGACACCACAAATAATGTTGCCAAGTATAGTGCAGTTATTGAGTTTCTTCGTGACACATTGTCATTGGGTATCTCTCATCTCCGGGTCTATCTAGATGCTCAACTGGTTGTGTCGCAGCTAAACAGAATATACCAGGTTCATGACCCAACTTTACACCGACGATTCCTTAGGGTACGTCTCTTAGAACACAACTTTGATTATATTACATATTTTCATGTTCCTAGGAGATTAAACCAAATCACAGATACTCTAGCTAATCAAATTTTAGATTGGCATCTGGCCCACATATAAAAAAGAACATGGACATAAACATGTAAATACATTTTTGCACACAGAATCCATAAGACACAAAAAATATAAAAACCATATATAAACATCATAAAATCCTCATAGTACATAGAAGGGTGCAAGCGCCTCAAAAATGGGAATAGTAACGAGTCACCGGGCTTATGCCCTCAAAAAATATATACATATAAGTGCTCATGGCACATAAAAAGTCTAAAGTCTGTTCAGGGCCTATGGGCCCTGTTATAATCATCTACAGCATGGGATAAACGCCTAAACAATCGGACCCATGTCCGAGGTGCCCCCACAACATGAGGCTGCATGGATGGCGGCAGATCCTCTATCTCTACCATCGGGACTGTGCGAGTGAGCACAATAAAGTTCTGCTCAATTCTCTTAAGGAACCTCTCGGCCTCTCTTGCTGGGAGGTTCTCTGCTACTGCTGCTCCCCCAGCGGCGGCAGTCGCGGCTTCCGGCTGTGGGCGACGCCTGTTCCATGCATAGCTGGTAGGTCGCACGGGTCCCACATCTGCATGCAATAAACGTTCACCCATAAAATACTCTGACATACAAAAAATGATATATATATATCAAAAAAGACATAAAAATTACATATGCAAACAAAAAAACTACAAAGGTGGAGACTTACTCATCTCCCCTCGCTCCTCACCAGGAGGCACGGGTATCTCTGGATCTCTAGAAAAGTCTATCCCCACATATGGGTAGTCCTTGATAGCAGGGATTTGTCATGACAGCCAAGCAAAAAAGTCATCGTCGAAGGCCTCCACGGTTCTTCCACCACCCTGTCGTGGCAGTAACACTGCCCATATGCACACTGCAGGGAAAAAGGCCAGATGTCCTCGTACTACAACCCGAGGACTGAAGCACAAAACTCTCTCAAAAAAGAATGAACACAAGATAGTCCCAAATCTGAAGTTCCTCTGTGTCCGCTGTCGGCAATCTGTCAATTGCCTCTTCATACAATCCAGTAGTGTGGTACTCCAATCAAAAATTTGTGCATTCATGCACTGGATAACATAGTTCATCTGTGCCCGCGAAGCCTGATGCACGACTGTTGAGCCGATAATCCGCCCAATAAGTAACAAGATAGTATGTAGTGCTAAATTGGTCATCTTGCTAATGGGTACCTGGGAACCTCTACGATCGGTCCCAGCCTCACAGTACTCAGCTATCAACTCCGAGATCTTGCTTGGACCTACAGGAAAAGTCTAGAAGTTGACTGGTTCTCCGCTCCTTGAGAGGCCAGTCAGAAAGTAAATGTCCTCGGTGGTGGGCACCAAGGATTTCCCCTCTAGCATAAATGCCTCTACGTCAGGATGCTAGTAATCAATCAAGGCATTCAGTAGCCTTGGTTGTGCGTGCATAAACAAACATAAAAATAATTTGAGAAAACCGCATTGCATTAACACGGCCACAACATTCGGATCTGCAGCAACCAATTCACTGATTGCCTCATGCTCCCTTTCCCTCCATTAGACATACATCCTGCCAACAAAACAAGGTAAAGGAGGGTCAATACTTCTTTTCATTTGCTTTTCCATGAATAGGGGGGGTACACGCAGTCTGTAAAGGTGACAGTCACGTGTCCACGCGGTCTGTCTTTGGACAACCCGCGTGTACCTAGGGCTGACCTTTTTGAGGTCGACGCCCACCCAAAAAATAACTTAAATAATGAAAATGAAGTATTGATTAGCTAGATAAGGGAGTTTGTACTTACTTGGTCCAAGCATAAGTCCGTTTCGTCCACTGTAGCTCCCAGAATCACGATCTTTGGCAAAGGGGGTCTTTTGGCTCTAGAGTCAATTTCCAAATCAGCAATGGTGATAATGAGCTGCCAGCTTCTATTTATAGACTTTTTGGCCTCTTTTTGTCACTTTTTTGGCCCCCCTTATCAGTTTCTTTCTATTAAAAACCCATTTAGAGTGATCTAGGAGTTATATGGGAGGGATTTGATCAGGTATTGGGACATGTTTTTTTGAGTTTTGAAAAAATATTGACGTTCCATAATTTTTTTTTTTTTTTTTTTAAATTCAACTTGAGCATATAGGTTAGGATACCACTCCAACTTTTGCATCTTGTTGCCTTTTTATGCTATAGGATTGATCCCATCTGGTTGTGACATGGAACCGTCATATCTACTCTAGAAGTGTCACAATTTGGTGGTAGAGCTTACCAAAACATGGATGCCCTAGGTAGGTCCTGGTTGCATTATGGTGTCCATGCCGTTTCAAAAAACACTGTAGGCTCGGGAGTCCGTATAGTCTTTCCTGAATACGAGTTTGAGCCTCATTTGCATGAGTATTTTTCACTCTTTGTCTCACCCTCAGGACTCCCAAACAGTAACGGGTCTCCTTTTAAGCCCTTTTTAGACTCTCTAAAAATGAAAATACTGTCGAGCGATCTTGTGACCTTTCACGCTCGTTAAATTGAAATTTGAAGTCACGTCTGTCCGGCGGTAGTTTACCCCTTTTTCGGTCCAGACAATCAACTGTACGAACAAAGGTATACTCTATCGAATTCCCATCCTTTAGAAGAGTATTCTTAGGTATAATTTTATTCCTTTTTCGGGCCTGAGGGACTAAATTTATGAAAAAGAAACCCCCACGGAGTCCATAGTTAAGCTCTTTCAGACTCCCTAAAATTGAAAAGATCGTCGAGTGACCTTATTCTTTCACACTTGTTAAATTGGTCCAGAAGAATATTCCTAACAGAGTCCATAGTTAAGATTTTTTCAAACTCCTTAAAAGTGAAAAAATGGACGAGTGATCTTGTCCTTGTCACACTCGTTAAAATGGTTTTGAATTGACATCTAATCGGTGCTAGTTTATCCCTTTTTCGAACCGACTAGACTATTGTCGAAATAGGTACCCCATTGGAGTCTCCTTTTATGCTTTTTCAGACTCTCTAAATATGAAAAACCACCGAGATTACCTTATTTGGGCTCATTAAGCTTACATCGAAGGACGTTACCATTGTGTGTTCTATCAACTGTATTTCCATACCTTATCCATCATCCTTGTGACAGTTTGCTTCTGCGTCTTAACACCTTTGGCCGCCAGAGGATTTTTCCCAAGTATCATCTTACTAGAACATCAATCTTGTCCTTGTGCCTTGAGCTTGTATGTTTGTAGTACTCGTTTCTCCATTGTAACGTAATATTCCTTTATTCTTTTTCAAAAGATTATCAAAAAGAACAAAAAAATCAAATATACCCCAAAAAGAGGATGGAAAAAGTATTTTCTTTATTGGCAGCATAATGAGTCTCCCTTGAATAAAGCACATCTCTCTGTTTGATTATCAGACTATAGGATGTAGTACGACCTTAGGAAGCTTTTCTCGCTATATAGAGTTGTGTCCTCCACCATTTGGTTACTCTTCCAAACATATGGAGAGTTTGCATTGCCTCCTGCTTCGTAGACTTATGATTAACATATATGCTGCCTAAGTCTTATCACTTGTCGTGTTGTTGTCCAAGGGAAGTTTGTCCGCATACCCAGCCATCCTGAACATCCAATCAAGTCTTTGTTTGAAATCACTGAAGTCTTTAGTCCGATCATCAAGATTATCAAGTCCATAACCGACGAGCCGTCAAAGACCTCTGGGTAGTGTAGTCGTACACTCATATTACACTCCTACCTGAGTTTTAGAAGATTTTGAAGTTGTTTCTTGAGCTCTAAAGTACCGCCATCAGGTCGAATCAGCTTCTGGAAGATGGGTACTCTATAGGTACATCTTTCTGATTTTGAGATGTAGCTCTGTTGTGTATTATTCGTAGCTACTCTTTATAGTTATTTTGACATGGATCTACAGTGTATTTGATTGGTAGCCATGGTTCTATCTTATCTCGAGCATGGGTATGCCCACCTTGGTGAGACATTTGTTAATTTGCAGATGGCACCTCCTGGTTCCTGATCCTTGGGCTCACTCATTCAGCACATCAGTAAAGATTGGTAAAATATTGGTAATGTATTTCGGCCATCAGATGCTCTTCTGACCTCACACATTAGGGGGAATCTATTATAACCCTAAATTGCACCACACATGCTTACCTGGCATCAGGCCAACTCATATCCCTTCATTGCAAAAAACATCTGTTGAACAACTCTTTGGAAATCCTCTTGTGTCAAGGCCCACGCACCCTAACCCACTACTACATGTGTGTGCACACTGGCTGGATCACTACAGCCCGCATGTACCTAACAAAGCATGAAAAGAGGAAAGTTGCCAACGGAACAAAAAGCTATAGGTCAGTTAAGTGAAACTCCCAGCCATGCATGGCCGAGGGTTCATCCAAAACCCTAGCTCCTTCTAGCATATAAAATAAGGGGTAGGGGTACCATTTGGAGGAGGAAACAAATAGCAAAGAAACTCTACCCATTTGCCGAATCCATTGTCCCAACCCTTTAGCCTTTCCTCAAGCCAAAGGAGAATTAATGCAAAGCAGTTGGAGGACAGAAGAGGAGGAGCCCAGGATCAGGATCAAGGAGCGGTGACTGGTCTCGACTTTGATTGTAAGTTGATTCATTTTTTCAAATAATAAAAGAATACTTTTCCCGTCCCAATGCATGAGTTATCTATGGTTTGTTTAATTTATGCTTAATTTCTAACCCTCAAGTAGAGAAGTAGCATGCATGTGTAGTTGTTTGTCTTGATTGCAGGTTATCTTTGGAAGGAGCAGCGCAAGCAAGCGGTCAAAGTGCAATGGAGGATCTACGTCGAACGCTGGAAACAAGGTTAGTAGTCATTCTCCATGCATGTATTGTGAAAGAGGGGTTTAAGTTTTGGGGTTGTAGGTTAAAAAGTAATTTCTTTACTGTCAAAATCTGCATGCAAGCCTGACCCTAGTTTGCTAGTCCATAGGGTATTTTTCCCAACAACACTAGCAATCACAGTTTTAGTCCCGACAACAGAACCATTTGTTGGCACAGGGGCAGACCCAGGGTTCAATGCTCAAGAGTGCACCAAAAAATCCTAAACTATCGTTCCTTTCGGCAACACCTGCGAAGCAGATGAAGTCTCATCTGAGGTAGAGGCAGGGGTGGTTGCAAGACTCAGGTGTTTGCAACCTTAGCTAGGACACGGATATGTGATTATATCGCTTACAGAGCAATTAGCACTGATCGTTCATCAATATTCAACCCAACTATACTTCACAGATAGCATAGAGAATCTCATCATTTAATTAGATCTAAGGTATCTCAACACTTAGCAACAGTAAAGCAGATCAGATCCAGTGAATCAGCACTAAGCACCTTCATACATGTCAGATCTAACATTCACACACCTCTAAGAAGCACAAAGCATAAGTAGATCTATCTAAATATATCAAAGCACTTACAAAAAGAAGGGATAAATGTATCAAGCCGAAGAACAAAGAATAACACACAAATTTACATGGTTCACCCCCACCCTAGGGCTACGTCCACCAACTCTTCTTCTTTATTAGTGTCTTCAATCAGTTATAGCACAAAGCCACCAAAACCCTACTATGCATAGCACATGAAATTCTGCGCAACTCGCTAGATCCTTCTTCCTTGCGTTACAACACAAAGCCTTTTCCAACTTCCTACAATGACTAGCACTTAGCCCTACAAGTCTCATATAGGCACAAAGCACTTACAAACCTTTCTTGCACTTAGCATACATCACATAGATGTCATTATTCGACTACTACTTTCTTGCCTATCCTTCTATTTAAACATACAAAAGTGGCCTAAGCATGGGTAAAAAACCACGGGCCAATATCCCAATCCTGTTACATATTCCCAAAAACCCAAAATGGACCCAAAAGTAGGCCAAGATCCCATGATCTCTACTCCATCTTGCGCTCCTCCTTTGATGATTGTTGAAGTCCCAAAATAGGTTAATATGACCAAGTATCACCCAAAACTTGGTCAAGGGCCAACAATGTATGATAGCCTATTGGAAAGGTATCATCGAGGAGATTCATTTTGGGGGATCAATCATGCCTTCGACTATCATTGAGAATCTCGATCTCGAAAAACCTTCATTTAGGCCCTCAAAATGGCCCTAGAAATTAAAACTGCTTAAAATAGTAAATTGCTAAAATTGTCAGAAAACTATTTTGAGCCAATTGGAAGAGGTGGGTGGCCACCGATATGCACCTAGATAAATCCTCCCTCCTTAGGAATCAATGGTCTCCATTGCATTGAGTTCCTCCATCATATGAGGAAATTTTTGCTGAATTTGGCCCCGGGTGAGCCACTTGCCTTGGTGCAGGAGCTGCCTTGCTTTGACGACTCGATAAAGCTGGATCCTTTGCTATCGAGTTCCCTTGATCTATGTGTCCATAATTTGATCGCTAGATGCATGTTGTATGCATTCAGGGTTGAGCTTTGTTTCTATTAGCTACTCTACTCCGTCTGAGGTGTCCAATAATGGTGGGAAGTAAGGGAAAAGGAGATCCACGTTGAACATTGGGTGCAGGACAAGGAAAGGAGGAATGTTGAGCTCAAAATCATTATCCCCCACAGCCTTGCTGATGGTTTATGGCCCATAACGGAGTGGGGGAAGCTTCCTATGGGGTCCTATAAGGCATTCTTTTTGCAAGTGCAACCAAACTTTGTCACTCACCTGAAACTTATGTGGCACTCGATGTTGATCATGGCATTGCTTGTACTTGTCATTGGACTTCTGTAGGATATCCTGAACCTATTTTCACATGTGCTCGATCCTCTCAATGAACCAGGTGGATTTTTTAGCTTTAGTTGGAGTAGGATATGAGTCGGTTGAGTTGACCGCAAGGGGAACTGCAACATCTATGGGAACCAATGGTTGGAATCCCAACCCCACTTGAAAGGGGTTGTGGTTAGTTGAGATATGTAGGGATCAGTTGTAGCTATGTTGGACATAGGGAAGGCTCTCATCCCATGTGAGAGGGTGATTTGAATTATACATTCGAAGGATACGCACAATCATTCGATTGATGACCTCAGTTTGGCCATCTGTCTAGGGGTGGAAGGTTATGGAATTGGTGATCTTGGTGTCCAGCAGTTACCAAAGGCTCGACCAGAATGTGCCGAGAAATCAACTATTCTGATCTGATACAATGGTTTGTGGGATTTCAAAATGTACGTAGACTCATTCAAAGAAGAGCTTGGTAGTGGCCTCTCCTGTGATGTTCTTCTTGCAAGCAACCATAATCTCCATCTTAGAAAATAGATCAACAACCACAAAAACAAAGTCATTTCTCCGCTTGGTGGATGGGAGGCCTGACACGTAGTCCATTGAGATGGATTCCCATGGCCTGTCAGGAGTAGAAATAGGGGTGTACATGCCCTCTTTCTTAGTGGTCAGTTTGGCAATAGCGTAGGCAGCTTAGGACCTGATATACTTGTTGACCTCTTGTCGAAGTTTCATCCAATAGAAATTTTTTTGTAGCATCGCCACTATCTTTTCAATGCTGAAGTGTCCTACCACCCGACTGTAGTTGGCTTCCCAGATCAGCTTCGCTCGCTCACTTGATGGAACACAGATATGGCCCAGACGACACAACAACCCATCCTGAAGATGGAAATTATTGACAACTTTGTTTGCACCCAACATTTGTTAGGTGGTGGCAAAGTCCAGGTCTATCTCATAGAGTTGAGACCACACAGAGGTCTCATGGCCGCAGGAGTCTAGCTTCGTCTTGAGTGCTGTGACTGGCGGTCTACTGAGGCAATCAGCGATGCAATTGGTGCTTCTTGTTTTATACTTGATGTTGAGGTGGAATTGCTGGAAGTATGTGGACCACTTTTGATAGAGATCATTCTAAAATTTGCCTTGTGTCTACATGAACTGCAGTGGCTTATGATTAGTGTGGATGATTGTCTCCTTCCCAAGAATGTAATGTCTCCACTGGCATTAGGCTTGCACAATGGAGTACATTACTTTGTCATAAGTAGGGTACTTACAGACAACATCTGATAGTGTCTCACTATGATAGGCCACGGGGTGGTCGTGCTGAGTGAGAACAATGCCCACTGCATAGTCTAAAGCATATGTCTCAATCTCAAAGGGATGTTGCAGGTCTGGTAGTGAAAGTATTGGGGTTGAGCACAAGCACTGCTTCAAATCATTGAACACTTATTGTTGGGACCGGAACCATGCAAATTTCGGCTTACCACCACCCATGGTTATTTGGCTAAGGGCCCATTAAATATGGGTGAATCCCAACACGAACCTGCGGTAGAAATTGGCAAGGCCCTAGAAGCTTCGAATCTCAGTAAGTGTGGTTGGGGCAGGCCAGTCATAGATGACTTGGATCTTGGATAGATCCACATATACAACATGATGATCAATTATGTATCCTAGGTAATGGACCTTGTCCATGCAAAAGGAGAATTTTTCCAAGTTGGCATATAGCTTGTGCCACCGTAGGGTGTGTAGAACCTATTGAATATGTTGTAAATGTTTGGCCCAAGTCTTGGTGTAAATGAGAATGTCATCCAGATACACCACTACAAAATTATTGGTGAATGGTCACAGGATATCATCCATCATCCTCATGAAAGTGTCTAGAGAATTTTTCAAACCAAAGGGCATGACCAACCATTCAAAAAGGGCTTCCTTTGACTTGAAGGCAGTTTTCCATACATCTGTCTATTCTATCGGGACCTGGTGGTAGCCAGACTTCATATCAATCTTACTGAAGTATTTGGCCCCTGCAAGTTGATCAAGGAGGTTGTCAATTCGGGGAATCGGGTATCAGTTTTTGACTGTGATTTTAGTCAGAGCCCCGTAATCAATGCAGAGTTTCCAGGTTCCATGTTTCTTCTATACTAGCACGATTGGGCTCCCGCAAGGTGATGAAATGGGATGAATGTGCCCCTTGTGGAGCAGTTCTTGGATCTATCGCTTTACCTCCTCATTCTGTAACAGAGAGCAATGATAGACAAGCCCATTGGAAAACGATGCATTGGGGGTCATATCAATGGGGTGCTTGACCTGCCAGTGCAGAGGTACCCTGATAGGTGAGGAGAAGATATCTGAGTATTCTTCCATGACCTTATCTACTTGCTTATGTTGTGTGGAGAGGTCGGCCGCAAAGACCCTAGATGTGGTTGTGATATTTCACTTATTCTAAGAGAGAATCATGAAGAAGACAAACTTCCCCATCTAAGAGATGACCTTCCTGCATTTCTTAGCAGAGATCAAGAAAATAACACTAGGTGGGACTGCCTTGGGTGTCTTGTACAATTTCCTCTTCAAAATCTCTCACACACGATGACCTCCTGGGTGTGGTGTTGTCGGTAGGGCCATCCGCTTGATGACCTTTACTGAGATGAGGTTCTTCTGGCTACCGGTATCCACGATGAAGTGCAGTGGGGTGCCTTTTACCCACATCTATGAATGGAAGAGGAGTTCTCCTTCTTCTGGCTTGTCTGGTTCACCAGGATGGAGCTTGGTGGTAGCAATGGTGGCACTAGGTTTAGCATCAATGATCCATCTTCCCCTTTCTATTTTTGGCTCATAGTCTAAACCCGCATCTAATTCAGAGGCTTTGAATTCGGCCAACAACGACTGCTTTGAGCGACAGTTAGCAGTGTTATGCCAAGGGCTCTTATGGAAGTTGCACCAATTCCAGGTATCTTTCTTTATATTTCTAATGTCATCCTTTGCTTGTGGCTTGGACTGGTTTTCCTGATACTGTCCATCTTTGCTCTATCCTTTTTTCTGTGGGTTGGGGATACCGTTTCCTGGATTTTGTTGTGAGGGGTTCCCAGGCCCAAATTGTCGTGTCTTTTGTTTGAGCTTCTGCTCGATTTTGACGGCATATCGGTAGGCCACACCAAAGGATGAGATGTCCAAAAATTCTATTTCAGTTTGGATGTATTTATGCAGAGCGCCACGATACTTGAGAACCAAATGTTGCTCTGAATATTTGATACCTAGCTTGGTGCACAAGGTATCAAAGATATTCGCGAAATCTGGCACTGCTTGGTCTCTTTCTTGCCGTAATGTGGTCCATTTGGTATACAAGTCATCATAACTTCTGACAGGGTAGTATTGGTCCTTAATAAAATCTCTAAAGGAATCCCAGGTGGCTATGACTGTAAATAGTGACAATTCCTCTGTTTCCTTTTTCTCACAGAAATTTTCCCACCAATCTTTGACGTGGGGAACAACTTTGAGAAGCGCAAAAGTAATATTTTCTTTATTTGAAAAGTTATGGACAAAAAAATACAATTCTAGTAGATTCAACTAGTTGTCTACAACATCGACGTCTATTTGACCTTCAAATATAGGAATATCGAAGTTTATTTGTACCTTGAAGGGGGTGGTGCCTCCGCTCGAATAAGATGCGTCACCTGTTGGTATCTGTTGAAGGATTTGCGTGAAACTATCCATAATATCATTCCTTTGTTGCATGAGGGATTCCTCAATCAACATCTTGAAAGGATATCCTATCCCTTCATATTTGTTTTCTCCTGCCATGAGAGGTGTCTTGGGTGTGCGTGAGATTTTATCCTCAAGAGAAACAAGCTCGATACACAATTATTTGTACTCCGACCTCGTTGGGAACATGTATTAAGAGGACAAGGAGAAGACCACTCTGATACCATTGATCCACATTTTATGAGAAGAACAAAATGACTACTTATTATTAGTAGGTGATTAACACAAAATAACAGAGATACAACAAAACTGATTTTCTATTCAATAAAGAAATAAGCTGAAATTGTAAAATGCAGCAAAAACAAGCTTACTAGAATGGTGGCATCTTATCTCTAAGAAGAGATGTGAAGGCTAGGATCATTCACAAGAATATGATTACAATGAGGCTCTTAAATCCTTTTTACAATAAACATGAATGCCAAAAACCCTAGACATCCAAAAACCTAACCCTAGGAGTTGAAGCGCCAAAAGTCATGTGGGTCCCGTTTGGGTAAGTTAGTACATCAACTTCTCGGGGTCGTAACGTTTGCATACGATCTTTGTTTCAGGCGTATGATAGCTCGTTGAAAATGTATCATCGAGGAGATTCATTTTGGGGGCTCAATCATGCCTTCGCCTATCATTGAGAAGCTCAATTCTAAAAAACCTTCATTTAGGCCCATGGCCCCTGTTACACATTATTTTGGTGTCACTTATTCCTTCTTCAATGACAAATTCAATGATTGTAACTTAGGGAAAGTGTCATGTCCTGTCCTATTTTGTTCTAGGTCTAGGTGGATCTAGGGATATCTGTTAGTGTCCACATATAATGATTTATCCAATAACAGCCTCGGAAGTTAAAACTCTTAAAAATAGTAAATTGCTAAAATTGTCAGAAAACTGTTTTGAGACAGTTGGAAGAGATGGGTGGCCACAGATATCCACCTAGATAAATCCTCCCTACTTAGGAAGAAATGGTATCCATTGCATTGATTTCCCCCATCAAATGAGGAAATTTCTGTTGAATTTGGCCCCGAGTGAGCCACTTGCCTTGGTGTAGTAGCTGCCCCACTTTGACGATTCGATAAAGCTGGATCCTTTGTTGTCGAGTGCACTTGATCTATGTGTCCACAATATGATCACTGAATTCCTGTTGTATGTAGTCGAGGTTGAGCTCTGTTGGTTTCAGCTTCTCTTCTATGTCTCATTTGTCCAATAATGTATGGAAATAAGGATGAAGGAGATCCATGTTGAACACTGGGTGCAGACCAAGGAAAGGAGGAATGTTGAGCTCAAAAGCATTATCCCCCACAGCCTTGGTGATGTTGTACGACCCATAACAGAGTGGGAGAATCTTTCAATGGGGTCCTATAAATCATTCTTTCTGCAAGTGCAACCAAACTTTTTCACCCACTTGAAACTTATGTGGCACCCAATGTTGATCATGGAACTGCTTATACTTGTCATTGGACTTCTGTAGGATATCCTGAACCTATTGGCACATGTGTTGGATCCTCTCAATGAACTGGGTGGCTTTGTCATATTTAGTTGGAGTAGAATATCAGTCAGTCAAGGTGACCGCAAGGGGAAGTGCAACATATATGGGACCCAATGGTTGGAATCCCAACCCCACCTGAAAAGGGTTGTGGTTTGTTGATCTATGTGTTATCACTCCAAGAAACTCCTCATGGTTGTAGGCTAAGGATGCTTGGTAACTTAGAAATAATGTGTATATGTGCTTGGAACAATGGGGTCTTTAATGATCAATGCAATAGACAACTCATACATCTAAAGAAACAGTGCTTTCAGGAAACAATAATCAGATCAAGTAAATTGAAAGGAGAGGATGAAGAACAATATTCTTGATTGCCAAATACAACTGAATGTAGGGCTTAATGCAAGAGAGGGAGAAATCCTTTAATTTCAAATCTATGAGCTCAATAAAGAGATAACAGTATTCATGAACTAAAATAAACTGAAACAATGTATAGAAAGGGAAAGATGGATAATTCTGATATTGAAAACGAAAGGAAATTGAACTTTATTTCTGCAAATAAGAGTCTATACAGTGGCACAAAATATCTCCCAGTTTGAACCCTTGTCTCTTGGAAAAGATAGGCATTTATAGCCTTTTACAATCAATTTTACAGATCCTAAAAACTTGGATCTGTATCTAAAAATAGCAATTCAAATCTAACTAAACAACTTGATAATAAAGGCTTAATATCTAAACTAGCATTCGAATTGTCTTCAATCTTCAAAAATTGACATTTGTATTCTTCAGCTGATGGAATCTATGATGTTATGAAGCATGGTAAAGGCACCTATCTTGATAGTTGGATTTCTTCAATGTTCATAGTCGATACTTGAGGAAATTTGTTTAGCATGTGGTTCCCAAAAGTTCCCCGAATCTCTGATGCAGATTCCTTTGCAGGCGAGTTGTTATCCCCTTAATACTCTGGAACTTCTTTATAACCTGTGAAAAATGACCTGCCCCGTCCTTAGCTTTCAAAAATACTTTTCCTTCTTTCACCAGCTAACTCGCCTTATAATTTATTGGTTAGATGGTGAAAGCACTGCCTTTCACCAGCTAACTGGTCATAAAATTTTGTTGTGCACTGGTGAAAGCTCTGCCTGAGTCCAAAATAAGTTTTCACCTCCAAAACTGTGATTCCATCAAAAACTCAATGTGTCTCTGATTTATCCCCTTGCATGTTTACAGCAACCTGAGAAAGCACTTTCAAATCTGGGTGGGACTTTTTCTTTTTCTTCAATCTTCTGATTTTTATTTTAAGGCGCTTTGCTAGCCACCATAGACTGTTATAGTCTTTGGTGATTTTCTGTTTCCTCTTCTTTTCCTTGACACTTTCCCAAGCCAATTTTTCAAATGCAGCATTGGTTTTCACAGAGTTATCAGACAGCTTCTTGTATCTTTCTTTGATTACCCGTTCTAAGACCTCCTGCTGAGAGATCACTTCTTTAAGATGCTTGATTTTCTGTGTTTTATTTGACTTAGTGCTCTTTGATGTTTCTCCTTCCTCAGTGTGAGTAAAGGTATCATAATTCTGTGCAACCTCAATTAAGTGTTTAGGACTTTTGATGACATGGCTCTCATCTTCTTGCTCTGGTTCTGAGCCTGTGTATGGCAGGTTCAAGATGTTTGTTTTCTTTTCTGTAGGCTGCTCTGTAGTAATCTCAAAATTCAACTTTTTTTTGACCTGTGAGATTTCACACCAGAGATTCTATCTTCTGGAGGTCCTGGAAGGGTTCTCCTCTTCCTCGAACTACTTTGAGGAGTCAATTGCTTCTTTCCACCTCTCCCCTGTTCATTTACGGGCTGAGTTTGAGTTTCAAAGCCCTCCCAAAATAGGAAATGCTGCCAAATCCTTCCCTTCTGTCTTAGATCCTCCAGGATGATCAATTTAATAAGGCCAAAGTGGCACAGAGTGTTCTTCATGCNCTTAGGGGTTCATCTCTAATCTTTTTACAGACCTTAGTTAAGCTCTTATGCAAGAAGACAGGCAGGTTCAGGAGAGTTTTACCTGTGAAATGGTCTAAAATCTTGAAGTGATACAACATCAGTTTGTCATACCTGCCCTCCGAGGTTATGTAGAGTTGGATGCCCTTAAACAGATCCTGCCACTCATCCTCTAAATGGGAAACTGGCATGCTCTTTTTCCATGCATTATGCCTGAACTCTTCCTTCAAATATGTTCTGAAATTTAAGTTTTTGGTGGCAGTTGTTTTGAACCAACTCTGGCCCGATCTTAGTAGGCTGGTTGCTGCAGCGATGGCAGCTTCATCTACAATGATCTCCAAAGATCCAACACAGGACTTGTTCCCGTCGAATGTTTTAGCAAAAGCCTCTGCTGTTGACTGTGACAACCATTCTGCAGCCTCTCAACAAATTCGATACAACCTGCGTTTGAGAAGTGTTTCTTCACTTCTAGATGTGTCTGTAGGAAGGATAGACTGTCCAACTCTTTTCTCAGTAAAGAACTGCTACATCTCCTCGCCATATGCAACTCAAAACTTGAAATGACTCTGCACACCAATCACTGCAAACTGTTGTTTGGGCCAAGGTCTCACACTGGTGAAAGCACTCGGCTCTGTCTTTCAACATTAGAAACTTAGCATACATTTGAGAGTTATGCGTGTTGGGGAAGCAATGAACCGATTTGATGTTGTCAGCCAGGTAGTACAGCTCCTGTACCTGCGATAATGGATTTGAATTTTCCATCCCCGATGCCATGATTGTGGAGCATGAGTTACTGAACCAGATCCGATTTGTAATCCAATTTGGACGTGCAACTCGAGTTTTCATGATTATCCACTTTCACCAGCGCATCCTTCTTGATTGCATGACGTGGGTTGATCGTATCATCATTTGATTTTTAAAACATGGATAAACACACATGATTCCCTCTTTCGCCAACTAATAGCCCATGAGAAGTGCTCCTCAGCTGTTGAAAATCCCTTCTTTCACCAGTGCACAACCCATGAGAAATGCTCCTTAGCTGTTGAAAGTTGCCACTTTCACCAGCGCGCACCCCGTGAGAAATGCTCTTTGGATGTTTGAAAATCCCCACTTTCACCAGCTAACGACCTGTGAGAAATTCTCCTTAGCTGTTGAAAGTTGCCACTTTCACCAGCTAACCATCATCTTTTAAGCATGCGTTAGCTGTTGAAAACATTTTATGAAAATTTTAAAGAGAAGACCTTTATGGGTCATCTTATTTCTAAGACAAAAATCAAAACCTAAGTCTTGCAGCTAGAAAAAATCAAAACCAATTTGAGAAAACTACCAATAGCCATGCAATCCACCACAAAATGTGACCATAGGGACAGGTTCATTTTGGGAGCTAACACTATGGAGGGCTTGGTTGTAGCTATGTTGGAAATAGGGAAGGCTCTCATCCCATGTGCAAGGGTTCTTTGAATTATACATGCGAAGGATATGCATAATCATTCAATTGACGACCTCGGTTTGGCCATCTGTCTGGGGGTGGAAGGCCGTGGATTTGGTGAGCTTGGTGAGCTTGGTGTCTAGCAGTGACCAGAGGCTCGACCAGAATGTGCTGAGAAATCAAATGTCCCAAATCTGATACAATGGTTTGTGGGATTCCAAAATGTACCCAGACTCGTTCAAAGAAGAGCTTGGTAGTGGCCTCTACTGTGATGTTCTTCTTGCACGCAACCATAATCGCCATCTAAGAAAATCGATCAACAACCAAAAAAACAAAGTCATTTCCCCACTTGGTGGATGTGAGGCCCGACATGTAGTCCATTGAGATGGATTCCCATGGCCTATAAAGAGTAGGAAGAGGGGTGTAAAGGCCCTGTTTCTTAGTGTTCTGTTTGCCAATAACACAGACAGTGCAGGACCTGATATACTTGTTGACCTCCTGTGGAAGTTTCGGCTAGTAGAAATTTTTTTATAGCATCGCCACTTTCTTTTCGATGATGAAGTGTCCTCCGACCCAACTCTAGTGGGATTCCTAGATCAACCTCACTCGCTCTCTTGATCGAACATTGATATGGCCCAGACGACACAACAACACATCCTGAAGATGGAAATTATTGACAATTGTGTTTGCACCCAACATTTGGTAGGTGGTGGTGAAGTTTGGGTCTGTCTCATAGAGTTGAGGCCATCCATAGGTCTCATTTCCACAGGATTATAGCACCGTGGTGATTGTCGCGACTGGTAGTCTGCTGAGGCAATCAATGACGTGATTGATGCTTCCTGTTTTATACTTGATGTTGAGGTGGAATTGCTTCCACGACCTTATCTACTTTCTTTTGTTGTGTGGAGAGTTTGGATGCAGAGACCCTGGATGTGGCTGTGATATTTCACTTATTCTTAGAGCGAATCATGAAGAAGACAAACTTCCCCATCTGAGAGATGACCATCCTACATTGGTTAGCAAAGATCAAGGAAATAGCACTAGGTGGGACTGCCTCGGGTATCCTGTACAATTTCCTGTTCAAAGTAATAATAACACTACGAGGCCTAAAATAATATACAACATGACATTTCCATAAATAAGGTTGGCCCAAAAGAACATCACAAACTTCGATAGGAGAAACATCACACAATACCTCATCTTTGAAGGGCTTGATGCCATACGATAGTCAACACTGTTGGCTGACGTAGAGATCGCTTCCTTGGCGGAGCCATCCAATGGTGTAGGGTGGTGGGTGCAGTGTTGTCAGTAGGGATGGCTACTTGAAGACCTATACTGAGATGAGGTTCTTCTGGCTACCACTATCCATGATGAAGTGCAGTGGGGTGCCTTTTACCCACATCTGTGAATGGAAGAGGCATTGTCCTTCTTCTTGCCCGTCTATTCACTAGGCTAGAGCTTGGTGGTAGAAACGGTGGCACTGGGTTCCACATCAATGATCCATATTACTATTTTTGGTTCTGTCTCATAGTCTAAACCCACATCTAATTCAGAGGCTTTCACTTCGACCACAAGTGACTGCTTTGAGCGACATTCAGCAGTGTTATGCCAAGGGCTCTTATGGAAGTCGCACCACTTCCCAGTATCTTTCTTTGTCTTTCTGGTGTCCTTCTTTTCTTGCAGCTTGGATTGGTTGTCCTGATACTATTCATATTTTCTCTGTCCTTTGTTCTATGGGTTGGGGCCTTCCTTTCCTGTATTTTGTTGTGAGGGGTTCCCAGGCCCAAATTGTCACATCTTTTGTTTGAGCTTCTGCTTGATTTTGACGACATATTGGTAGGTCGCGCACAAGGATGAGATGTCAAAAAATTCCATTTCAGTATGGATGTATATATTTAGAGCACCACAATACTTGAGCACCACCAGATGTTGCTCTGAATATTTGATAACCAGTTTGGTGCGCAAGGTATGAAAGATATTCGTGAAATCTGGAACTGCTTGGTCTCTTTCTTGCCGCAGTGTGGTCCATTTGGTATACAAGTCATCATAACTTTTGACAGGGTAGTATTGGTCCTTAAAAACATCCCTGAAGAAATCCTAGGTGGCTGTGACTATAAATAGTGAGGGTTCCTTTGTTTCCTCTTGCTCACAAAAATTTTCCCACCAATATTTGACGTGGGGAAAGGCTTTGAGGAGCGCAAAAGTAATCTTTTCTCTATTCGAAAAGTTATGGACAGAAAAATAACCTGCTAGTAGATTCAACCACTTGTCTACAACATTTGCGTCTATCTGACCTTCAAATATAGGAATATCAAAGTTGATTTGTACCTTGAAGGGGGTGGCACCTTCGCTCGAAGAAGATGCGTCGCATGTTGGTAGTTGTTGAAGGATTTGCGCGAAATCATATCTTTCCTTTGTTGCATGAGGGCTTCCTCAATCAATAGTTTGAAAGGATCTTCTGTCCCGTCATATTTATTTTCTCCTTCCGTGAGAGGTATCTTGGGTGTGCGAGAGATTTTTTCCTCAAGAGAAACAAGCTCGAGACCCAACTCTTTGTACTCCGACCTCATTGGGGACATGCATTAAGACGACAAGGAGAAGACCGCTTTGATACCACTGATACAAATTTTATGAGCAGAACGAAATGACTACAGATTATTAATAGGTGCTTAACAAAAAATAACAGAGATACAATAAAACTAGTTTTCTATTCAATAAGGAAATAAGTTGAAACTATAAAATGCAGCGGAAACAAGCTTGCTAGAATGGTGGCAGCTTATCTCTGAGAAGAGATGTGACAGATGTGCTCATTCACAAGAAGATGATTAAAATGAGGCTCTGAAGGCCTTTTTACAATAAACATGAATGCCAAAAACCCTATACATCCAAAAACCTAAACCTAGGAGATGAAGCACCAAAAGTCATGTGGGCCCCGTTTGGGTAAGTTAGTACATCAATGTCCCGGTGTCGTAACGTTTGCATACGATCTTCCTTTTAGGAATATGATATCCCGTTGGAAAGGTATCATTGAGGAGATTCATTTTGGGGGCTCAATCATGAATTTAGCTATCATTGAGAAGCTTGATCTCGAAAAACCTTCATTTAGGCCCTCAAAATGGCCCTGGAAGTTAAAACTGCTAAAAATAGTAAATTGCCAAAATTGTCAGAAAATTGTTTTGAGCCAGTTCAAAGAGGTGGGTGGCCACTGATATCCACCTGGATCAATCCTTCCTCCTTAGGAAAAAATAGTATCAATTTTGTTGCATTCCCCCATCATATGAGGAAATTTCTGGTGAATTTGGTTGCGGGTGAGCCACTTGCCTTGGTATAGGAGCTACCCCTCTTTGACTTCTCGATAAAGATGGATCCTTTGCTATCGAGTGCCCTTGATCTGTGTGTCCACAATATGATCGCTGGATGCCTATTGTATGCAGTTGGGGTTGAGCTCTATTGGTTTCAGCTTCTCTTCTACGTCTCAGGTGTCCAATAATGGTGGGAAATAAGGGCAAAGGAGATCCACGTTGAACACTGGGTGCAAGCCAAGGAAAGGAGGAATGTTGAGATCAAAAGCATTATCCCCCATG
>JASDQU010242530.1:0-15215 GCA_032191745.1 Picea mariana | reverse complement strand
ATTATACATGTGAAGGATATGCAAAATCATTCAATTGACGACCTCGTTTTGGTCATCTGTCTAGGGGTGGAAGGCCATGGGTTTGGTGAGCTTGGTGTCCAGTAGTGACCAGAGGCTCGACCAGAATGTGCTGAGAAATCGACTGTCCTGATTTGATACAATGGTTTTTGGGATTCCAAAATGTACCTAGACTCATTCATAGAAGAGCTTGGCAGTGGCCTCTATTGTGATGTTCTTCTTGCACGCAACCATAATCGCCATATAAGAAAAGCGATCAACAACCACAAAAACACAGTCATTTCCTCAATTGGTGGATGGGAGGCCCGACATGTAGTCCATTGAGATGGATTCCCATGGGCTATCAAGAGTAGGAAGAGGGGTGTACAGGTGATGTTTATTAGTGGTCGGTTTGGCAATAGCGCAGACAATGCAAGACCTGATATACTTGCTGACCTCCTGTTGAATTTTCGTCCAGTAGAAACGTTTCTGTAGGATTGCCACTGTCTTTTTGACAATGAAGTGTCCTGCCACCCAACTGTAGTGGGCATCCCAGATAAGACTCGCTCGCTTGATGGAACAAAGATATGGCCTAGATGACACAACAACCCACCCTGAAGATGGAAATTATTGACAACTATGTTTGCACTCAACATTTGGTAGGTGGTGGGGAAGTCTGGGTTTGTCTCATAGAGTTGAGGCCATCCAGAGGTCTCATGGCCACAGGAGTCTAGCACCATGGTGAGTGTTGCGACAAGATGTCTGCTGAGGCCATCAGTGATGCGATTGGTTCTTCCTATTTTATACTTGATGTTGAGGTAGAATTGCTGCAAGTATGTGGACCACTTTTGATGGTGATCATTCTGTAATTTTCCTTTTGTCTACATGAACTACAGTGGCTTATGATCAGTGTGGATGATTGTATCCTTCCCAAGAATGTAATTTCTCCAAGGGCAGCAGGTTTTCACAATGGAGTACATTTCTTTGTCGTAAGTAGTGTACTTACAGACAACATCTGATAGTGTCTCACTATAATAGGCCACGGGGTGGCCATGATGAGTGAGAACGGAGCCCACTGCATAGTCTGAAGCATCTAGATTGATCTCAAAGGGTTGCTACAGGTCTAGTAGTGAAAGTACTGGTGCTGAGAATAAGCGCTACTTCAAATCGTCGAATGCTTGTTGTTGGGACCGACCCCATGAAAATTTTGCCTTACCACCACCATTGGTTATTTGGATAAGGTCCCATGCAATATGGGAGAATCCAAACACAAACCTGCGATAGAAATTGGCAAGGCTCAAGAAGCTCCAAAGCTGAGTGAGTGTGGTTGGGGCTTGCCAGTCATGGATGACTTGGATCTTGGTTGGATCCACATGTATGCCATGTTGATCAATTATGTAGCCCAGGTAATGGACCTTGTCCGTGCTGAAAGAGCATTTTTCCAAGTTGGCAGATAGCTTGTTGTTGGCCCTTGACCAAGTTTTGAGGAACACTTGGTCATATTTGACCATTTTGGGGACTTCGACAGCTTGTCAAATATGGAGCGCAACGCGAAGAAAAAATCATGGAAGCTAGACCCATTTTTGGGTCCTTTTTGGGTTTTGGGGGATAATGTAATGTGAAAGGGATGTCGACTCATGGGTTTAACCATGCTTAGGCCCACTTTTGTATGTATATATAGATGTCTAGGCCATATAGAGAAGTAGTGGATGATATATCTATGTGATGTAGGCTAAGGGCCAAGATTTGAATCTGTGTGATCAAGGCTTTGTTCATTTTGTGTAAGACTTGCAGAGCCGAGGGCAAGTCCCTGTGAGAGACTGTAGAAAGATTTGTGCTGCAGTGCAAGGAAGAAGGATCTAGAGAGTTGCGCAGATCTTTTGTCCTGTGTGGAGTAAGGGTTTTTGAGGCTCTGTGATGTAACCTAATTAACTGAAGCTAATACAGAAGAAGACTTTATGGATGTATCCCCAAGGTGGGGGTGAACCACGATAAATCTGTGTGTTGTGCTCTGTGCCTCGACCTGATGTGTTTGTCTCTTCTTTTGCTAAGTGCTTTGATATGTTTAGATAGATCTATTTATGCTTTGTTCTTATGAGATATGAATGAATTTTAGATATGGTATGCAAGATGCTTAGTGTTTGATCTACCGAATCTAATCAATCTTGTTGTGGCTAAGTGTTGAATTATCTTAGATCTAAGTACATACTACGATGCTCTGTGCTATCTGCAAAGTATCATAAGGGTTGAATATTGATGAATAATCTATTCTAGGTGATTTCTAAGTGTTATAATCATGGATTTGTGTCCTAGCTAAGGTTGCAGACACCCGAGTCTTGAAACCACCCCTGCCTCTACCTCAAGTGAGACTTCATATGCTTCACAGGTGTTGCTGAAAGCACTGGTAGTTAGGGTTTTCTTGGTGCGTTGTTGTATCATTGAACCCAGGGTCTGCCCCTGTGCCAACAAATGGTTCCATTGCCGGGACTTGAAACTGTGATTGCTGGGAACTAAGTAGAAGAAGGTGCAAAGATTCGTCTTGAAATTGTGAAATCTCTATGTGTGGATCTATGCCCTAGTATGCAGTGATCCACTTGATCTGAAAAGCTCTGTGCTGAATTAGGAAGGACAGATCCGAAGGAAAGAATTCAGATCTACAAGAAAAGAGGTTGATACTGAAGAAAAGAAGTAATATCTGTAATCTTTGTGCTCTGATAAATGTAAGAATAGTTAAAATCTCTTATATTTGGAAGCTTTGTGCCTTGTAAAAGTAAAAGAAGTGAAATTGTTTTTTTCTAAAGTATGGATTTAGGCATGCTTGATAGATTTTGTCCTAGCTTGAAAATTAGGGCATTGTTAGATGAAAGAATGTTTGATATGAATAGATCTGATAAGTATAATGATAGATATGTTATTCCTATGCATAGAAAGAATTTTTTGACTAACCAATGGATGCAGGATCCTAGAATGAAGTTTTTGCAGGCTAGCCATTATGATCCTAGTGCGCAGTATAAGAAAAGTTGGGGATCATTGATGAGGAAGAGAGGATTAACTCTTTGTTACAGTTATAGAAGACTGGGACATCTTGCTAAAGAATGCCCTGGGAGAAACCCTAGTTTCCTCTGTTGTAAGGCTATGGACCATGAATTACTGGATTTCCCTAGAATGATTACTAGACTTGAAAAGATGAATATGAAGCAAGCAAACTCTGAAGGAGATCAAGAGACTAAGATTATAGAAGAACCACAGAAATAATCAGAGATTATGTTACTGAATATGAAAGAAACCATGGATGAACATAAAGATGCCAGTTTGTCGGAGATATTCAAAGAAAAGGAGAAAATTGAAGTAAGAATAGGAGACTTCGACATCAACTATTCTTTGGATGAGGGAACACAGATGAAAATTATGACAGAAAGTACTTGGGAAACCCTAGGAAGGCTTGCTATGGTTCCTTCACTAGGAAAAATAGGGTCTTTTAAAGGAAAAATGGTAACCCTATGTGGTAGGATTACCCAGATAGCTATGAGTATCCATGGAGCTTCGACAGAGGAAGAATTTGAAGTTATTAAATTTATTAAGGACCATGCCCGATTTCCAGCTTTGTTAGGCAATATCTGGATTGAAAAAGAACAGATCCAGAGAAAAGAAGAAAAGGAAGCCCTAGAACAGAAGAAGCGAGAACTCATGGAATTTATGACTAGAAGGATCACCTACTTGATGGAAGAACAAGAAAATAGATCTAAGCTATTTGACACCAGGGACTTGGATTTCGAAGCTATAAGAGCATTAGAGGAACCACATAAGACTGAAATACCTAATCCATATGATGAAGGAGTATTACACTTGGATCTGAAGAAAGAATCTCAGCATCGTGAAGTGACTATGTCGAGAGAAGATAAGAATCAGAATGGAAAAAGGATGACCAAGACGAAGCTCACAGGGAAGAAGGCTAGGAAGCTAAGTAAGAAGAGAGCCAAGATTGAAAAGTTACAAAAGATTCCAGAGTAAACTTCACAGAAGGAAAAATCACAGGAATTGAGCTTCGCCGGGATATCAGAACATCAACATACGACACTTTGTTGTGGCGAAGCAATATAGCCGTTGGACCGATATACCTGTTCGACTTCTTCCTCGAATGGAAAAAAAAGTATTAAAGGATCACCACCAAATTGTTGGACCATGCCATAATGGATGGATCAACATCCATGGAAGCTTCATATCCATTGCAAGTAGACCGTTGATGAATTTCCTATTTAGCTCGTTGTGTCGTTCCTGAAGAACACTTTTTCCAACTGAAAAATTGAAGCCCACAGAACTAGTGATTGTCTACAGTGATCATTGAAAGTATATTGTTCATCCTAGTGCAGTATTTTGAGATCATCATGACCCCAATTATCTTTCCCGAGTGGGTATGTCCAACGAGCTCACTGTACTTGAGGAATCCATCACAGATGTCCTTCTCGATTTAATGACTGAGAGAGCCATGTCGGAAAGAAGAATCTCCACCGGAGTCGAGGCATCATCGATTAGAGGAGTGCAAGCCTCCCCATCAACTGCTCGAGTAGGAACATCTCAAGCTGGCATAGAAATAAGAACTAAACATAAGGACGACATAGCCAACGTGAAGTTAGTACCATCCATCCTACCAGCTTACATACCCCCTCTGAGCAGTGAGATTAATAGGGACAGTGTCCCTAGATATTTTGAATACACCCTAGTCACTGCATATCTTTTGAAAGGAGTACGCACCTACTGCACAGATCAAGACAAGGTTACAATGTTGAAGTTTTGCGAATTCAACCCGGGGGACCGTAAATTTTACAGCATGCTCACCCCGTATAAGTACTTGACGAGAACTGAGGGCAAGAATTCGAGTTGGCTCCTAATATTGATCACTTTTGTTGCATGGGAGCTACTGGAAGGCACAACCTTCCTGGACCTTGACCCCTTTGAACCACTAGCCACGAAGTTCAGTACATTATGGTACTTGAATGACATGAGCAAGAAATGGCAATCGAATGTCGTTTTCCACGTGTACTATAACCAATTGAATGCAGCCATAAGGAGTGAACTGCGCATAACCCCAAACACTTTACATAGATTCCAACCTTTGATAAAGTTTAGCATGGACCACTACTTTATATACCTAACCCCATGCACTGATGAGCACTAGGAACAACTTCAGTCCTATTATAAGATGACAAAAGAAGACTTGGAAGAGATCACCAAGGAATGGTCGATGGGCCTCCTTGTTTCAGTAGACCCCACATAAATTTACGACATCGATGGCCCTGGAACTGTGCAGGATACATCTGGGCCCAGTAAGACAAGGAAAGAAAATACGAAGAAGAAGACTGAAGAAGTCTAGGATGTTGACAGCCTATCTATAAGGATGTCTTCCATTACACCAGTTGAAGAAGGTGATGATGAAGAAGGTACATAAACTGAACAACATAAATTCTAAGTACCACCACTTAGGGATGAAGAAGACTCTTTGAAGAAAAGGAATGTCTCACCTCTGAAATCTTCCAACAGAAAGAAAATGAGAACCCCTGTAACCAAGATGCGAACTTCCCTCACATTGGATGACTTTGATTTCATTGGTGCAATGGTCAATGATGCTTCAAAGTAAATCATAGAGAAGTAGGAGGTGAAGCAGGAACAAATGTATAGCCAAATTGAGATCATGCTCCAAGGAGTACAACAAGCACTCTAGTCTAGCCGAGTAATCTCTACTGCACCTCTGCCAAAAGGAACAACAGAAGTGGGAGATGAATCATTTCATCTCTGCAAGATTGTTGATATAGTTGAAGTATGCCTTTGACATGCTCAGGAAGAAAAAGCGCAGGCCACCCAGGCCCTAAAGAAATCACAGGAGGAAATTTTTGAACAACGTCATGCCATGCAACAAGAGAAGAATGAACTGTAGTGGCTTATGATTAGTGTGGATGATTGTCTCCTTCCCAAAAATGTAATGTCTCCCATGGCGACAGGCTTGCACAATGGAGTACATTTATTTGTCATAATTAGGGTAATTATGGACAACATATGATAGTGTCTCACTATGATAGGCCACAGGGTGGCCATGCTGAGTGAGAACAATGCCTATCACATAGTCCAAAGCATCTGTCTCGATCTCAAAGGGATGCTGCAGGTATGGTAGTGAANTGGACTATGTGATAGGCATTGTTCTCACTCAGCATGGCCACCCTGTGGCCATGCTGAGTGAGAACAATGCCTATCACATAGTCCAAAGCATCTGTCTCGATCTCAAAGGGATGCTGCAGGTATGGTAGTGAAAGTACTCGGGTTGAGCACAAGCGCTACTTCAAATCATCAAATTCTTGTTGTTGGTACCATCCCCACACAAATTTATCCTTACCACCACCCCTGGTTATTTGGCTAATGGCCCATGCAATATGGGAGAATCCCAACACGAACCTACGGTAGAAATTGACAAGGCCCAAGAAGCTCCAAAGCTCAGTGAGTGTGGTTGGGTCTGGCCAGTCATGGATGACTTGGATATTGTCTAGATCCACATGTACACCATGCTGATCAATTATGTAGCCAAGGTAATCGACCTTGTCCATGCCGAAGGAGAATTTTTCCAAGTTCGCATATAGCTTGTGCTACTACAAGGTGTGCAGAACCTGTTGAATATGTTGTAAATGTTTGGCCCAATTCTTGTTGTAAATGAGAATGTCATCCAGATACACCACTACAAAAGTATTGGTGAATGGTTGCAGGATATCATCCATCAGGCTCATGAAAGTGGCTAGAGGAATTTTTCAAACCAAAGGGCATGACCAACCATTCAAAAAGGCCTTACTTTGACTTGAAGGTGGTTTTCGATACATCTATCTGTTCTATCAGGACCTAGTGGTATCTAGACTTCAGATCAATCTTACTGAAGTATTTTCCCCCCATGAGTTGATCAAGGAGGTCATTGATTCGGGGAATCAGGTAATGGTTTCTGACTATGATTTTATTGAGAGCACGGTAATCAATGCAGAGTCACTAGGTTCCATCTTTCTTCTGTACCAGCATGATTGGGCTCCCACAAGGTGATGAACTGGGACAGATGTGCCCCTTGTAGATCAGTTCTTGGATCTGTCGCTTGATCTCCTAATTCTCTAACAAAGAGAGATGATAGACTGGCCCATTGGGTAGCGGTGTGACAGGGGTCAGATTGATGGGGTGCTTGAGCTGGCAGTGAAGCGGTACCCTGATAGGTGAGGAGAAGATATCTGAGTATTCTTCCACAACCTTATCTACTTGCTTTTGTTATGTGGAGAGGTTGGCTGTAGAGACCCTTAATGTGGCTGTGATCTTTCACTTATTCTGAGAGCACATCATGAAGAATACAAACTTCCCCATTTGAAAGATGACCTTCCTACATTTCTTAGCAGAGTTTAAGGAAATAGCACTAGGTGGGACTGCCTTGGGTATCCTATACAATTTCCTATTCAAAGTAAGAATAACACTATGAGGCTTAGACTCATATAGAACATGACATTTCCATAAATAAGGTTGGCCCAAAAGAACATCACAAACTTTGAGAGGAGCAACATCACACAATACCTCGTCTTTGAAGGGCTTGATGTTGTATGACAGTCGACATTGTTGGCTCACGCGGAGATCGCTTCCTTGGTGGATCCATCCAATGGTGTAGGGTTGTGGGTGCGGTGTTGTCGATAGGACAAACTGCTTGATGATCTCTGCTGAGAGGAGGTTCTTCTGGCTACTGTTATCCATGATGAAGTGCAATAGGGTTCCTTTTACCCACATTTGTGAATGGAAGAGGCATTCTCCTTCTTCTGGCTCATCTGGTTCACCAGGCTAGAGCTTGGTGGTAGAAACGGTGGAACTGGGTTCTGCATTAATGATTCATCTTCCCCTTTTTGGCTCTGGCTCAGAGTCTGAACCTGCATCTTATTCAGAGGCTTTTACTTCGGCCACCAATGACTGTTTTGAGCAGTAGTCAACAATGTTATGACAAGGGCTCTTATGGAAGTCGCACCACTTCCTGTTATCTTTATTTTTCTTTCTGGTGTCCTTCTTTGCTTGTGGCTTGGACTGGTTGTCCTGATACTATCCATATTTTCTATGTCCTTTGTTTTATGGGTTAGGGATGCCCTTTCTAGGATTTTGTTGTGAGGGGTTCCCAGGCCCAAATTGTCGTATCTTTTGTTTGATCTTCTACTCAATTTTGATGACATATCGGTAGGCCATGCCCAAGGATGAGATGTCCAAAAATTCCATTTCAGTTTGGATGTATCTATGCAGAGTCTCACAATACTTGATCACTAGATGTTGCTCCGAATCTTTGATACCCAACTTGGTGTGAAAGGTATGAAAGATATTCGTAAAATCTGGCACTGCCTAGTCTCTTTCTTGCCGTAGTGTGGTCCATTTGGTATACAAGTCGTCATAACTTCTGACAGGGTAGTATTGGTCCTTAATAGCATCCCTGAAGGAATCCTAGGTGGTCGTGACTGTAAATAGTGAGGGTTACTCTATTTCCTTTTGCTTATAGAAAGTTTCCCACCAATATTTGATGTGGGGAATGTCTTTGAGGAGCGCAAAAGTAATATTTTCTCTATTCAAAAAGTTATGGACAAAAAAATGCCCTTCTAGTAGATTCAATCACTTGTCTACAACATCTACGTCTATCTCACCTTCAAATATAGGAATATTGAAGTGTATTTGTACCTTGAAGGGGGTGGCACCTCCCATCGAAGAAGATGTGTCGCCTGTTGGTAGCCATCGAAGTATTTGTGTGAAAATATCCATCATCTCGTTCCTTTATTGCATGAGGGATTCCTCAATCAACAGTTTGAAAGGATCTCCTGTCTTGTCATATTTCTTTTCTCCTACCATGAGAGGTCGCTTGGGTGTGTGAGAGATTTTGTCTTCAAGAGAAACAAGCTCGAGACCCAACTCTTTGTACTCCGACCTCATTGGGGACATGCATTAAAACGGAAAGGAGCAGACCACTCTGATACCACTGATGCAGATTTTATGAGCATAATGAAATGAATACAGATTATTAATAGGTGATTAGCACAAAACAATAGAGATACAGTAAAACTGGTTTTCTATTCAAGAAGGAAATAAGCTAAAACTATAAAATGCATCGGAAATAAGCTTGTTAGAATGGTGGCAGCTTATCTTTGAGAAGAGATGTGACGGCTGTGCTCATTCGCAAGAAGATTATTACAATGAGGTTTTGAAGGAATTTTTACAATAAAAATGAATGCCAAAAACCCTATACATCCAAAAACCTAACCCTAGGAGTTGAAGCGCCAAAAGTCATGTGGGCTCCATTTGGGTAAGTTAGTACATCAACTTCCTGGGGTCCTAACTTTTGCATACTATCTCTGTTTTAGGCGTATGATAGCCCGTTGGAAAGAAATCGTAGAGGAGATTCATTTTGTGGGATCAATCATTCCTTTTGCTATCATTGAGAATATATATCCTGAAAAACCTTCATTTAGGCCCTCAAAATGGCCCCTGAAGTTAAAACTGCTAAAAATAGAAAATTGCCAAAATTGTCAGAAAATTGTTTTGAGCTAGTTGGAAGAGGTGGGTGGCCACTGATATCCACATAGATCAATCCTCCCTCATTTGGAATAAATGGTATCCATTGCATTGAGTTCCCCCATCAGATAAGGAAATTTTTGTTGAATTTGGCCCAGGGTGAGCCACTTGCCTTGGTGCAGTAGCTGCCTCGCTTTAACGGCTCGATAAATATGGATCCTTTGTTGTCGAGTGACCTTGATCTATGTGTCCACAATATGATCATTGGATTCCTATTGTATGTAGTTGAGGTTGAGCTCTATTGGTGTCAGTTTCTCTGCTACGTTTGAGGTGTCCAATAATGGTGGGAAATAAGGGCGAAGGAGATCCATGTTTAACATTGTGTGCAGGCCAAGGAAAGGAGGAATGTTGAGCTCAAAATAATTATTCCCCATGGCCTTGGTGATGGTGTACAAGCCATAATGGAGTGGGTGAAGCTTCTAATGTGGTCCTATAAGGCATTCTTTCTGCAAGTGCAACCAAACTTTGTCGCCGACCTGAAACTTATGTGGCACCCGATGTTGATCATGGCACTGCTTGTACTTGTCATTGGACTTCTGTAGGATATCCTAAACTTGTTAGCGGATGTGCTAGATCCGACAAATGAATTGGGTGGCTTTGTCAGCTTTAGTTGGAGCAGGAGATGATTCAATCGAGGTGACTGCAAGGGGAAGTGAAACATCTATGGGACCCAATGGTTGGAATCCCAACCCCACTTGAAAGGGGTTGTGGCCGGTTGAGCTATACAAGGCTCGATTGTAGCCATGTTGGAAATAGGGAAGGATCTCATCCCATCTATGAGGGTGCTTTGAATTATACATGTGAAGGATGTGCACAATCATTCGATTGACGACCTCGGTTTGGCCATCTGTCTGGGGCTGGAAGGCCGTGGATTTGGTGAGCTTGGTGTCCAGCAGTGACCAGAGGCTCGACCAAAATGTGCTGAGAAATTGACTATCCTGATCTGATACAATGGTTTGTGGGATTCCAAAATGTACCTAGACTCATTCAAAGAAGAGCTTGGCAATGGCCTCTTTTATAATGTTCTTCTTGTAGGCAACTAGAATTGCCATCTTAGAAAAGCGATCAACAACCATAAAAACACAGTCATTTCCCCACTTGGTGGATGGGAGGCCCGTCATGTATTCCATTGAGATGGAATCCCATGGCCTGTCAAGAGTAGGAAGAGGGGTGTACATGCCTTGTTTCTTGGTGGTCAGTTTGGAAATAACATAGGTAGTGCAGGACTTGATATACTTGCTGACCTCTTGTCGAAGTTTCAGCCAGTAGAAATGTTTCTGTAGCATCGCCAATGTCTTTTTGACGACGAAGTGTTTTTCCACCTGACTATAGTGTGCTTCCTAGATCATCTTCAGTTTCTTGCTTGATGGAACACATATATGGCCCAGATGACACAACGACCCATACTGAATATTGAAATTATCAAAAACTGTGTTTTCACCCAACATTTGGTAGGTGGTGGCGAAGTCCGAGTTTGTCTCATAGAGTTGAGGCCATCCAAAGGTCTTATGGCCACAGGAGTCTAGACCCGTGGTTAGTGCCACGACTGGAGGTCTGCTGAGGCAATCAATGATGTGATTGGTGCTTCCTATTTTATATTTGATGTTGAGGTGGAATTGTTGCAAGTATGTGGACCAATTTTGATGGTGATCATTTTGCAATTTTCCTTGTGTTTGCATGAACTGAAGTGGCTTATGGTCATTGTGGATGATTGTATCCTTCCCAAGAATGTAATGTCTCCACTAGCGGTAGGATTGCACAATGGATTACATTTCTTTTTCATAAGTAGGGTACTTACGAACATCATCTGATAGCATCTCACCATGATAGGCCACGGGGTGGCTGTGTTGAGTGAGAATGACACCCACCGCATAGTCTGAAGGATTTGTATCGATATCAAAGGGTTGTTGCAGGTCTGGTAGTGCAAGTACTGGGGCCGATCATAAGAGTTTCTTCAAATCATCGAATGCTTATTTCTAGGACCCACCCCGCACAAATATTTCCTTACCACCACCCCTGGTTATTTGGCTAAGGACCCATGCAATATGGGAGAATCCTAACACGAACCTGTGGTAGAAATTAGCAAGGCCTGAGAAGCTCCAAAGATCAATGAGTGTGGTTGGGGCTGGCTAGTCACAGATGACTTGGATCTTGGCTAGATCCACATGTATGCCATGCTGATCAATTATGTAGCCCAGGTAATGGACCTTGTCCATAATGAAGGATCATTTTTCCAAGTTGGCATATAGCTTGTTCTGCTACAGGGTGAGCAGAACTTGTTGAATATGTTGTAAATGTTCGACCCAAGTCTTGTTGTAAATGAGAATGTCATCCAGATAGACCACTACAAAAGTATTGGTGAATGGTCGCAGGATATCATCCATCATCCTAATGAAAGTGGTTAGAGATTTTTTCAAACCAAAGGGCTTGACCAACCATTCAAAAAGGCCTTCATTTGACTTGAAGGCGGTTTTCCATACATCTGTCTATTCTATCAGGACCTGGTGGTAGCTAGACTTTAGATCAATCTTACTAAAGTATTTGGCCCTCGTGAGTTGATCAAGGAGGTCGTCGATTCAAGGAATCGGGTATCAGTTTCTGACTGTGATTTTATTCAGCGCCCAGTAATCAATGTAGAGTCGCCAGGTTCCATATTTCTTCTGTACCAGCTGTTATCACCCCATAAATTATGGGAATCAATTGGTGACTGGGATATTATCTGTATCTAGTGTTTTTGTTGACAAATGATTTTTCATTCTACAAATAATTTGAAAAGAAAAAAGAAAAAATAAAAAAGGAAAAAGAAAAAGAAAAAGAAGAAAAAGAAAAAGAAAAAGAGGGCATAAAAGAATTGAAATGAAATCCCCATGCAATAATAGTAACTTGGCCATACCTTTCAACCATGGCCAAGTTTTTTTTCAATTTAATGTTGATAGATTAGTGAATAAATCTGACCAGACTGTCTAATCCTAGTCAAATAGCCCTTAGGTTAGATTAGTGAATAAATCTGACTAGACTGTCTAATCCTAGTCAGATAGCCCTTAGGTTAGAGTAATTTCTTAACCCATCAGTTTAATCTGGGTTAATTTTCCTAGGAAGATAGGTTAGCATGTAGGTTAGTTGCTTCATTTGTTTCACCCCAATAAAACCAGCTTGATGAAAGATGTTACACCATGTCTCAAATGCCTAAGAATAGTTTGTTCGAAACCCCATGGTGGTGTCTATTTGAAATTTGGGGGAAAAAACCCATAAAACGCACTTATCCTAAGTTTTTTTCCAGCACATGTGTTCTCCATTCCCAGTTTATGCTCCCTGCACATTTTGACGGTATAGATCGCGACGCTCAGATCTACGGCTCACAAAGTTTTTTGAACCCCCCTACCGTTCTGCTTTTAACCGAGGGGCGGGGGGGTTCAGAATCAGAAATAAGATTGGCGCACATCTGGATGGCCCAAGGATGGGTGCTTAAATCAACGGTCCAGATTGGATTCTGGAACCCCCCATCTGTTCTGCCTTTAACCAAGGGGCGGGGTCCGGAATGAGTATTAAAGAGCACGCTAAGATCTGTGGCCTGGAAATGGGCGCGCAGATCAACGGTCTAAAAATATTTTCGGACCCCCCTGATGTTCTGCTTTTAACCAAAGGGGGGGGGGTCCAGAATTGTTATTCTCCTCTGGCAGGGCCTTGGTCATACATGGCGTCTGTCTATTGATCCCGAAGTCCCATCCACCATATGCTATCTGACAGCCCCTGTCACTCATGCATGTCATTTTCCACTGATGCCACTTGTCCCGCTTGTTCCCGAGTTATGTCCCATCCCATAACTGTTGTCAGTCCCTGCTATCAGACCCCTACCCCTTTCACTCATGACCAGCCCCTTATCACGACTTTTACATCCAATCCCTAGCCTCCATGTCACTCGCCCATATGTTTCAGCCACCGTCATCTACCATCTCACCCCCAAGTGGCCCGTTCTTCATTTATTATGGGATAACACACCCGTTATCCTGCTGACCTGTCTCCCACGCTCAACCGACCCCGGTTTTGAATAAAACTACTGTTATCCTCCCTACATTCGCTATTCAACCATCGCACCAGAAAATTTACCTCATACTCCTCCATTGCATTCTCATCACCTCCATCCACAATCAGTCGAGCCTACTAACATCATGTTTATTGCAGGTACTGTAGCAGAGATGGCGCCAAAGCCAAAAATAGCAGAAGGAGAGGAGAATCCTTTTCTCCCGCCTCCTGTCGACCTGGACAAAATACCATTGATCAACAAAGACAGATTGATCACAGAAACCATATGAGATTTCGATTTCTCAGACCTCCAATCATGGCTCAAGGAGGTTTTCCTAGACCAGAGCGATGAAATTGGACTCTGGGAGTCAAATTTTCCTCTGTACCTCTTTCCCCAGATCCACCACTTCCTCGAATTCACCCTCAAATTCCAAGCCCATTATATTCCCGACCAGAGGGTCGTCGTCTCCTCATCTGGAGACATCCTATTCTTCATCACTCCCCAAGACATTGACCAAATGATGCAAATTCACCGTGTTGATTCTGCTTCTCCTTTCAACCTAGAGATCCTTACAGAGTTGTATCAAAAGATGACCTTTCCCCAGAGAGCTCAAATAGTCAAGATGTTCCTTCCCACCTCCACTCAATTCCCTTCCACCAATCCACCTTACCCGTCATCCATGTTCTCCACCAAGGGAAACTAGGTCATTTCCTCCCTTTGTGCTCTGTTAGGGTACTATTCCGACCAGTGGGTAGATGAGCCCATTCTGGGTTTTCTATCCATTTTCTCGACTGATGAAAAACCCACCATAGAGTTTCATTTCAGTACCTTCTTGGCTGACAATATTCATGAACAGTTCTTGAATTTTGGCACGGAAGGCATGTTCATATATTCATCTATATTGGCCTACATGTTTGTTTTCTATCAAGCAGATAAATTTAGTTTTTCTATGCCGAAAATGGACGCAGATGGAAGGCCTCAGCCAGTCACAGCATGGACATCTTTTTTGAAGCACAACTCCACAGAGTATAACTTCAAGGCATTTATTGATCTTTTCTACCACCTTGTGGTAAGCATGTTGAGTGGTAGGCCTGAGCCACGAATAAACGATGAGGTCAAGAGAATTCTACATCTCTCGGACAACGCAAAGACAGGGGACTGGTACCTATATCAAAACCACACTGAGATCAGAGTTTTTGGGTGTGAATTGGCACCCTATAAGCTGCCAAAGTATGTGCCGGTAAGAATATTTGCATTAGAGTATATAAGGAAGATCATGAATTCAGATGACATTCATTTTGTCTCTCTAAAGAAAAGCAGGTAACTGAACAGCTCAAGAAGGAACTGCACCAGCTCCAAAAGCAAACAATGGCAGGGAAGACTTTGGCTGAGGTCAAAGAGAATGTATGGACAAACATCACAAAGTCCATAAATGAGATCTGGCCATGATCCAAATCATGTTCGAGCAGAACGAGTTGTTCCAGAGGAGTAAACAGGCTATTGAGAAGATCAGAGTAGAATTGGGAGATAGACCAACTCAGGCAAATGATATCATCAAATTCCTCAATTCTAAGACTAGAGAAGAGCTAGA
>JASDQU010242529.1:62149-76843 GCA_032191745.1 Picea mariana | reverse complement strand
GACAGATAGGCCTCAAGAAGAAGAAGGATTCATTAGAGAACCTCCTTTCAGAAAATATTCAACTCCCAGGTATCAAACTATATTTTTTGGTTTATGTTATGCATGTAATAATTTTGGACATAAAGATGTGAATTGCAGAGCTAACAACATGAACAATAACAATTTTGAGAATCATACACAAAGAGGTTATTCAAGAAGACCTAGTGAAACACAAAGAAGAAGTTACAACATGTTTGAATCCTTGAACACTGAAGTGGAATGTTACAAATGTAACAATTTTGGACACGTGGCCAAAACTTGCAGAATGGCAGTCCCTCCTAAAGAACCTCAATAGAATAACAAAAATCATAGACAAGAACCTCAAAAAACGACATGGATAAGAAAGCAAGACCAGTATAGCAATGAAGAATGCACAGTCGCTCTACAAGCTAAGCAGAAGAAACACGGTTGGTATGTTGACAGTGGGTGTTCAAAACACATGATAGGTTATAGAGACAAATTTCTTACATTGCGAAAGGAAAGAAATGGACCAGTCTCCTTCAGAAATGATAATTCAGCCAAAATCATTAGAGAAGGCACAGTCTGAATTGGGAACAAGAATAAAAAGGCACAAAATTTTCTACTGGTATAAGATATGAAACATAATCTTCTAAGTGTGAGTCGAATGTGTGACCAAAGTCATAAAGTTACTTTTGATTCACAAAAGTGTGAGATAAGAAGAGAAGGTTCAGGGAAATTGGTCGGTACAGCTGGAAGAACTTCAAACAACATATATGTGTTAAGTGAAATTGGAGATGAAAAGTATTGTCTAGGAAAGGAAGATGAAAGTTGGCTATGGCACAGAAGAATGGGTCACATGCATCTTGATAACCTTTTCAAAGTCAGCAAAAGAGAAGAAGTCAGAGAAATGCCCCAGATCACGAAACCAACCAACACTTTATGAAAGCATTGTCAACAACGAAAGCAAACAAAGACCAGGTTCAAATCAAAGGAATATTCAACAACAAGACCACTAGAAATTGTGCATACTGATCTAGTTGGACCAACTACAACAAAGGGATTAAAAGGTGAGAGATACTTTATGTTATTAGTTGATGATTATACACGAATGAATGCAGTTTTCTTTCTCAAGAACAAGTCAAAAGCTTTTGAAAACTTCAAGATCTATAAGGAAATGGTTGAAAATGAGATGGATTCAAGAATCAAATGCTTGAGATTTGATAATGGAGGAGAGTTCACTTCAAAGGAATTTATGGACTACTACAACAGTCATGGAATAAAAAGGAAATTCTCCGTTGCTAGGACACCTCAACAGAATGGAGTTATTGAAAGAAAGATCAAGACAGTAAACGAAATGGCTCGAACAATGCTAGTGGATTCCAAATTGACAGATATATTTTGGACATAGGCAGTGCATACAACATTTCACATTCAAAACAGAGTAATGCTCAGAAACAACACTGATAAAACTCCCTACGAGCTATGGAAAGGAAGACCAACAAATGTGAAGCACTTCAAAGTTTTTGGAAGCAAATGCTGCATCAAAAGAGAAGATGGAAAAATGGGAAAGTTTGACTCTCGTGTGGACAAAGGAGTACTTGTTGGTTACTCAAGTACAAGGAAAGCATACAAGTGTTACAATCTAAGATTGAACAAAGTTGTGGAAAGCATCAATGTAACAATTGATGAAACAAGCAGACCAGAATCAAAGGAAGAAAAAAACAAATCAATGGAACAACTTTTTGAAGAAAAAGAAGAATAAGATGAAGTAGAAGAGGAATATGAAGAGAATCTGACAGAAATGGAAGAACAAGTTCAACAAGTATCTCCAAAGACACCTAGAAAATGAGTGCAAAATAATCATCCTCCAGATTAGATTATTGGAAACAAAGATGCAGGAGTTGAGACTAGAAGAAAAATCTGTTCACCAGAACAAACACACCTAGTACTCTTATCTACAATTGAACCAAACCGTGTTGAAGAAGCCAACAAGTCTGAATTTTGGAATAAGTCCATGAATGAAGAATGGGATCAAATAGAGAAAAATGACACTTGGGAACTGGTTCCAAGACCAAAGAATAAGAATGTGATTGGAACAAAATGGGTTTTCAGGAATAAATTAAATGAAGATCGACAAGTTACAAGGAACACATCTAGATTGGTATGTAAATGATATGCACAGATTGAAGGAATCGACTTTGAAGAGACATTTGCCCAGTTGCCAGACTGGAAGTAATCTGGTTTCTTTTAGCCTATGCATGCTCCAAAAATGTTAAAGTATATTAGATGGACATATAATCAACTTTTCTAAATGGGGAACTTGAAGAAGAAGTCCACATTGAATAACTAGAAGGATTTCAATTGTCAGAGAACGTAGATTAGGTGTGTAAATTAAAGAAGGTCTTGTATGGTCTAAAACAGGCTCCTAGAGCATGGTATTCTAGATTGGATAAGTATTTGCAGCAGGAAGGGTTCAGAAAAGGAAGTGCAGACAACAAACTCTACATCAAGGTAAGTGAAGGTAATATTTTATTAATTGAAGTTTATGTTGATGATATTATTTTTGGTAGTGATGATGATAGGTTAAGCCAGAAATTTGCAAAATATATGTAGAATGAATTTGAAATGTTGTTACTTGGAGAACTATCCTTCTTTTTGGGACTTTAGATACGTCAAAGAAACCAAGGACTCTTTATTTCTCAAACCAAGTATATCGGAGAAATGATAAAGAGGTTTGGAATGGAAGATTGCAAACTAGTTATCACTCCCATGCAAACCAGTTGCAAGTTGAACAAAGATGATGATTCAAAGTATACAGATCAGAAGCAATACAGGTCAATGATTGACAACCTACTATATGTGACAACATCCAGACTAGATGTAATGTAGGCAGTTGGACAGGTGGCACGATTTCAAGTACCACCAAAGGAGTCACATGTGTTAGCAGTGAAGAGGATTTTTAGATATCTCAAAGGAACAAAAGAGTTTGGATTATGGTATTCAAAAGGAAAGGATCTATCACTTATTGCCTACACAGGTGCAGACTGGGCATGTTGTATTGATGACCAATGAAGCACCAGTGGAGCAACGTTCTACTTGGGTGAGTGTTTAGTATCATGGCTAAGTAAGAAACAATCACCAATATCTTTATCTACAATCGAGGGCAGAGTATATTGCAGTAGCATCATGTTGTACACAGGTTCTTTGGATGAAATAAACTTTGACAGATATACAGGTTGAGTATGATGATCCCATTCCAATCTATTATGATAATACAAGTGCCATCAGTATCTCGAAGAACCCAGTGATGCACTCCAAGACAAAGCACATTCCAATAAAATATCACTTTCTACGGGAACAGGTTGCAGAAAAGAACATCAGAGTTGAGTATGTGGGCAAAAAAGAACAAGTGGCAGACATCTTCATAAAACCACTTCCATGGGAATCACCATAAGAGGAAAATGAATTCTTTTTGAATGCTTATCTTATATGTATTATATTTACATGAGGAAGCACCATAAGAGGACAATTCAGTCAGGGGGGGGGCAACCCCGGATGGAAAGATACCTTTTCCATTGATGACAAAGGGGGAGAGATTTATCATATGCAGAGGACAAAGGCATGGTTCCAGGCGGAGTAGATTTATCAGATACAGAGGACAGAGGCATGGTTCCAGGGGGAGCATGAGTGATATGATTTTAGTATTGCATCAAAGTGTTGCCATCAATGCCAAAGGGGGATATTGTTGATTAAGGTTGGTTGTCATTGATGTCAACCCTTGAAGAAATCCCCGTAGCACAAAGGTTGGGTAATCGACCCAATATTTTTTGATGTAAATATGAATCATTATTGTCTTATCATGGTTGATAATAAGTAGAAATTGATGAAATCCAAAGTGGTCCCCTTATGGTGAAATCCCTCACGGGAAGATGCTTTGCAGATTGAGTTATCCTAGAAGTATGGTTAGAGAACCCATGATTATTTGTGGAATAATGAGATGAACACCAGTGAATTTGTCAGTGAAAATATCCTATATGGATAGTGCTTGTCATGCTATTTCCGGTGGTATGTGGAATGTCACATAAATCCTCACGGTTAGAGAGTTATGGCCATGAGAATTTGGAGAACCCAGGTTTGGGTAATGGACCCAAGTTTGTTTGTTGGATAAAGGTATGAGTTTTGATATATTTTTAGGTAATACTCTTCTATATGGATAGTACATGTCATTCCATTTCTGGTGGTATGTGGAATGCCACATAACTCCTTTTTTAGAGGTTCCAAGTAGTGACACCTGGAGGAATTAAATAAAACACACTGAAAAAAATTGTGTATCAGTTTTATATCTTTATTCATTACAGGTACAAATTTATCATCATTTCAAGTTAGGGTTGTTGACTAATCCAAAAACTAGTCATGTGAGAAGTTTGATGAAGATGTTAGTCTCTTGTTGTCAAAGTTGACTAATCCAAAAACTAGTCATGTGAGAAATAAATCATATTTGGATGATGGAATTGATGAGGGATTTTGGTTAAGGTACGTGTTGGGTACATGGTTGAGACAAGCAGTTGATGAGTTGGCACATACATGAGGTGTATAGTTGATGATGTTGGTACATATTGATGAGTAGTTGAAACATGATTGGTACATACTTGGTACATGGTTTGATGCACTTGTTTATGGTACAGGTTGATTGCAGGTTCTTTGGTACAGGTTGGTGCATGGTTGATGCACTTGTTTATGGTACAGGTTGATTACAGGTTGAGGTACAGGTTAATGCATGGTTTAGGTTTATTGGTACATGTTTACAACAGTATATCTCACAGTGATAGTTTTACAACGGTTCCATCATTCTACTTCTACTTCAGGGCGGCTGGATGGGCAAGGACAATTGGTTGTAGCCACCTTCCGGTTGTACCCAGAGAGCATAGGGGGTTGTAGCCTCCTTCTGGTTGTAGCTAGAGAATCGGGGAGTTGGATCTTTCCTCAGGTTGTAGCTTGAGAAACTAGGGGGTTGGAGCCTCATTCTAGTTGCAGCTGGAAAACAAAGGAATTTGGTGCTTCCAATGAATGTAATTCTTCAAGACATATAAGACAAAACATTCCTTGGTTTTCTCCCGCTTTGGGTTTCCACGTAAAACACTGGTGTATTGTGTATGTGTATGATTGTTCATTTGTTCATTGCTTATTTACTCTGCAGTTATTGGATGATAATGCTACATTGATATAACACTTGGATTATATGGTTAAAAAGGACTAAATTGCTCTATTACAAATTCACACCCCCTCTCAGTAATCCAACAGTTAGGGGACCTAACCTCCCTAACATCTGGCATAGCTAGAATAATATGTTTTCTATGTAATAAATGTCGACATTAGTAAATAATTCCTATATAATGTGAACAAGTCTAATGTAAAAATAATTAAGAGAAGCTTCTTCTTCTAGACATATTTTCCTCTAGAATCTTATTTAGAAGATAGAATTAATATAAATAGAAGTAGAAAGCATGGGAAAGTCTTGTCTTGAGAATTATTGTAATAGAGCTCTACTCTGCTGGAGGTTTCCCCCTCAAAGAGGCAAGTGAACTTGGATTTATATCAATAAAGGTATCATTGTTGGTGTTATTATTCTCTATATATTTTTGTTTAGTTGGTATTTGTCGTAATATTTTTGTTTCTCCTTTATATAATATGTATTGTACCTTACAAGTGGTATAAGAGCACTTTCCTCTATAGAAATTTTGGGAGAATTTTTTTATGGGTAGAGATGTGTACTACTGACATATTTAAAGCACAATGGTCTCTTGTTCAGTGGGAAAAACTATGGCTGGGGAAGATTACACACATGAAATACAGATGGTTTCATGAGTTACTCAAAGAAAAAATTTCACCTTGTTGGAAACCTTTGTGACCCCTATTGGTACTCCTTCAAGTAGTACTGCATTAGACAACACCTGTACATGACCACCACTCCCACGTACCTTCAAGTATATAGGGAGTCCCCTAGGTCTCCTAAAAATATCCCAAGATCAACCTATTCTTCGCCTAACTACTATAGTGGCATCGAGAACAATACTCGGGAATACTAGTACTCTCTAGTACCTGGCTAATTGGGTAGTATGACTAATGGTATAATCAAGCCTATTTAGTTTGTTCCCTGAGATATTGGGTCGAGTACTACTATTTAAACCTACATGTATATCAAAGATATATAACACAGGGAAAACCCTTTTATGTAGGAACCCTAAAACCCTAACCCTTGGAAAAGAAACAAAACAAAACAACAATATAAAGACACTCTTACTACGCAACCCTACTTCCTGCATCTAGGTTGCAAAATTCCTACACAATTTTCCCTGTTAAAAATTTGGGCATTCTGTCACTATAGTATCCTTCAGGCCAGAGTATAACTGCATAGGAGTAAAAAAGAGAGTATAGTGGTCTCTTTGACACCCTTATTCCGTATCTACCCCATTGTATTCCTCTCTTCTCCTTGATCATCATGGTACCTATCACTTATAATATTTTGTTTCCATGGACCCACCCACCCTTCTTGGCACCCTTATTTTCCACCTATCCCTTTGGATTCCTCTCTTCACCTCAACCACTATGGTACCCATCACATGAAACCCTTTTTCCTATGTAGACCCACCCGCCCATATAGTGTCTAAGAAATCATTTTGAGCTTCATATCTTGGTAATTGTCTATATTATGCTGCACATTATTTATTGTCTCCTACAAGTGAACCAATTACCTCGTTACCTTCCATTTCCTCTTCTAGACCTAGAAATAACCACCAGATGACCAAGACAGGGATATTTAGTATTGGATAGTCTTTATGTTTGATCCCTTGATGTCACCAGGGAAGCCTCCCTTGTGGTGGACCTCCTTCCATCACTAAAACGAGGGAAATATCTACTTTGGTGACAATGGTAGATTCTTCCAATTGTTACAAAAGTTTTGGATCTTGTGGAGGGATTTGCACAAGTAAAAGTCTTGTGATAATAGGTCCAATATATAGATGCTCCCTTATGGATAATGAAGAAATAAAGAATCAAATTCATGAGCTCATTCGCAAGGGCCAAATTTGACCAAGATCCTCACCTTGTGGGAACCCATTTGTGTTGGTGGAGAAGAAGCATGGAATGGGTGGCTCTGTAATGATTATAGAGACTTGAATAAAATCAAAGTTAGGAACCGATACTTAATCCCCTTGATTGATGATCTTCTTGACTAGCTCAAGGGTGTCAATTTCTTTATCAAGATCGATATGAATTCAGACTATGACAAGGTTGCGATAGAAACAACTGTGTATGAAAGACAACCTTCAAATCTAAAAAACACCTCTTTGAGTGGTTGGTCATGCATATTTTCTTAACTGATGCTCCAATGACATTCATGAGGATGATGGATGATATATTGAAACCATTCATAAAATATTTTTTGGTGCTCTATTTTAATGACATCCTCATCTTTAGTTGGACATGGAAAGAGCACTTACAACACATTCAATAGGTCCTTAACACCCTTGGACAACGCAAGTTATATGCCAACCTAAAGAAATGCTCAGATGGCATGTAGAGAATCCAATACTTAGGATACATCATGGATAAACATGGAGTTCATGTGGGGTAGACCAAGATCCAATTCATTCAGGATTGGCTAGCCTGGATGACTCTGGAAAATCTCCATAGCTTCTTGGGCCTCACCAACCTCTACTGCAAGTTTGTGTTGGGATTATCTCATATAAATTGGCCCTTAAGTAAAGTGACCAAGGGGGGAGATAAGGAAATTTTTTCTTGTCTAAATGAAAGAAAAAAGCATTCCAAGATCATAAACACTGCCTCTGTTCCACACCAGTACTCATATTAATATATCTACAATAGTCATTTGAGATCAAGGAAAATGCCTATGAATATGCTATAAGTGTCATCCTCACTTAACAGGGAAATCTGATTACATATCATAGTGAAAAACCATCTAATGTTGTTTGCAGGTATTCCACCTATGACAAAGATATTTACTCCATTGTGCATGCATGTTGACATTGGAAGAATTATGTTCTAGGAAAGGAAATGATCATCCAAACTGATCACAAGCCTTTGCAATTCATGCAGACACAAGGAAAGCTACAAATGACCACCATCAGAAATGGTCCACATATTTGCAACAATTCCACCTGAATATTAAGTACAAGAAAGGTAGTTACAATTGTGTTGTTGAATACCTCAATTTCCCCCTAGTTTTGGCCCTCACCATAGTTCTTAACACCTATGGTCATGATACCTCTAGGTGGCCACAATTAAAAATCGATTACTTTGACTTCATTGCTAATTATCATACCCTAAGTGCTCGAAAACAAGTTTCGAACTTACATATCTAGGATACACTCTTGTGCTATCTCAATTGTCTTTTTGTTCCTTCAAGTGACATGCAAAGCTAATTTGGGAGGCAGACTACAATCAGGTTGTAGGGAAATTCAGGGTGGAGAAGACAATAGTAATACTTCAGAAACATTTCTACTATCCCAAGCTTCAACATGATGTTGGTCAGTACATTAGATCATGCATTTCATGTGCCATTGCTAAGATGATCAACAAGAAGTAGGAGTTGTACACTCCTATCCCTGCACTAGAAAATCCTTGGGAGCCTATCTCCATGGATTACAAGTTAGGGTTTCCCTCGAACAAACATTTTCATGATTGTGTTTTTGTGGTCGTCAATCGATTCTCTAAGATGGTCATTTTGAAACCCTATAAAAAGAGTATCACAACTTAGGCCATTACTAAACTCTTCTTTGCACATGTTTTGGTTCATTTCAAGCTACCATGGTGTAATACCCCAAGGTCGAGCCCCTACTGAATTGTAATGATGTTTAATGATGTGTATAGGCTGGTCAGCCAAGTGTTTATAAGCTGGGAAGATTATGTGCTTATTAGGCCGGAGAGCCTAGATGCAAAGGCCATTGTGCCTATTTTTGTATATGTAATTATGCAGTTCATTAATAAAAATACATCACTACGTGTAGACCAACCACGAAGAAAGAGTTATGGGGGACTAAGCTCCACTAGGAAGGGAAAGGGAAGGGGGTTGAGAGGCTAGGAAAAAGGGGATAATCTTGAGGGCTTAACCCAAGGGAATATTATAATGTATTTCCTAAAATACAACATCTTGGGAAATAAACCCTGTTATCCTAAGTTCCTTTGGGAGAGGAACGAGCTCCTAGAGAGCCATGTGTCATACATGACGCATGCAGATTTATGTGGGAAAATCCATTGTTGTGGGGGTTCATTGACCATTTTTTCCATCCTTTTCCCCATTTAATCATGCACTGAGTAGACACACAGTCAACCATTTTCTGCCATTGTTTAACCCTCTGCCATCGTGAACCTCTATAACTTACACACACTAATATTTTTGCTAAGCTCGTACCCTACCTTACCCGATTTAGCTACTGTGGTTACCCATTTGACTTAGGAGCTAGACAAAAGAGGCAGGTTTTTAGGCCCGTGGTTTTGAAGTGGCAGGTTGTCAGGCCTATGGATTGAAGAAGCAGGTTTTAGGCCTGTGAGCAACTTTCTCTAGGTGAGATAGATTGTTGGGAAGTGATTTATCCTGGAGGGAGTCCAACAACAACTACAAAGCTCTGAGAATTCTTGATCTGGCCTATTGTTGAATCCCTAGAAGGGAAGATTAGCAGTCGATGGACTATGGAACATTGAAGGTGTATATTCCCGGGGTGGGACATGAATGTGGGGAATGAGATTCTGTGAGCGGTGGGTGTAAGTAGGCTCCTTGGAGGGAATCCTTCCCGTTGCATTGTGAAACTTTTCGTAGTCTTAGCCTAGCCTAAGATTTCCATTACCTCAGGTGGAGTTTAGTCCCAGCTTGGGGGTGATCCATTGTTGATAGCTTGGAGTAGTGTGGTCTAAGGATGGGAGCTTTTTGGAAGGTATGCACGTAGTTGGTGGTTTTCTCATAAAAATATATGTACCAATTCTATGCTAATTTTACATGTTGTGTTAAGTACATGTTTGAAGTTTATCATAATTTCCTCTGTTTATTGCATGTATGTGTTTATTGTCACTTCCACATGAATATGTGTATGAACAAAATGTTTATATCTGTTAAAATTGCATTATATATATGTATATCATAGGTTTTACATAGTAGATATTTTTTGTAGGTGTTCTTGACATGGAAGGCCAGGGATGTTACAATTTGATATCAAAGCCCATGGTTTTAACACTGAACCTGGATGGGCCATGAATGCGGAATTTGGAGTAAAAAATTCCACAAGGAATTGATATATAGAGTGCCAAGAGGGCGTTGAGAGAACACTTTGGCTGGGTTTAGAATCTCAGGAGGTATAACAGTTTGATAAACCACGATAGACGTGGTATTGGGCCACAAAGTTAAATTTGGGTGGTTGGATCTGTTCGAAAGAAGACAGATCCCCCACAACTGTCGGATCCATGGAAGGTGATCGGAGGTTAAGCACAAAAGTCCTTTGGACTTCTCCCTCCAATCGTTTTAAAACTATAGCAAAGGAAATTACCAAAGTCCAAAACTAATCCAGACCATCCATTTCCAGGGACACGTGTCCTCAGATTAAGCAATGTTTAGAATTCGACAGTTTCGGGGTTGTGGGGTGTTCAACAACGAAATTCTTCGAAGTCCCAGAGTGACTCTCAACCATAGATAATTCGGGAGGAGGAGAACCATTGGATTTCCCAAGTGGTTCGGTGGTTTGATGTTTGTGGAAATCTATTGGAGATTGCACGATGAAGAAATCACCGAAGTCCTGAAGCTACGGGAAGCAGTTGTTAACAGTCAACAGTTCAAGAGTTTTGGAAATGTGTAGATGAGAAGGAATCCCCGAAGTCCCTATTTTCTGAAGTGACGTGACATGATGATGTCACCAGGGGTGATGTGGACCTGTTCGACAGTTTGATAGTTTGAGAGGCTTGAGAAAGTGTCGATGATAAGAAATCCCTAATGTCTCGAAGCACCAGATATGACATGGCACTATGACGTCACCTAGGGTGATGTGGACCTACCCTAAGTCTGCCACGTGTCACTTGTTTTTTAAATTTTGATAGGCCCTTAGTACCGATTGGGACCTGACACATGTCACTCGACGACGGGGCCACGTGTAACCACCTTCATTGGTGACAACTATACTATGTGGACCCCATGAGGTTAATATTTTTAGGCATTCGACATTCGGTGGAAAACTGTTGGAGGAAATTCCAGACCTCTGAAGTCTCGTAGTCTCGAAGTCCCAAAGTTTCGAAGTCACAAAGCACCAAAGTGACATGGCTTGGTGATGTCACCTGGGGTGACGTGGACACACAAGATGTGTTTCACGTGTAAATGTATTTTGTGCTTTTGAAAGACTGATTTTTCTAGTTAGAACTTGACACGTGTCACCTCTCATATTGGGCCATGTGTCCGCTTCTTGGAATCTTCCACATAGCACCCGGGTGTGTAGTACTAAGTGGACCCTAAGAGTTCACCAATTCGACATTAAGAAGGAATGAAGTGAGAGGAAGGTGAAAACCCTGAAGCTTCGAAGAATGGAGTAAATCCTCATAGTTGATCAAGAGAGGACACGTGGCAGTAGATCCCGTAGTTCGGAGGATTCAAGGCATAAACATTTGAGGTCGAGGACTTCTGGAGGCTCGAAGGCCATAGTCCATCTTGACCGTTGATCACAGAGGACACATGGTGCCAGATCCCAAGGTCTGAAGAAATGGTACTCTAGAGGATTTGAGTTGCCTATTTCTTGAGTCGAGAACTCCCAGAGGGCTAGAGTTAATCTTGACCGTTTATCAGGAAATGAAACATAAAGGCAAGAGAGAGAATATCCGGTGAGTTGACACTTCGGGAGATTTGTAGAGAAGTTCTTTGGAAAAATATGAAGCCCGAAGTCCCAGAGCTCCTAACCATCATATATCTAAACAAGGAATGATGATCGTCGATCTATACATCCTCCAAGTATTCATAGAATTGGCATTCGGGGAAAATGTGTTGTAATGAAGGAAGATCCTCCAAAGCTCCGAATTTCTTGATCCCAAGAGGCCCAAAGCACATGATAAGTGCCTATTTTTTAGTGCTGGTTCACAACCTGAGGTCACATGAATTTGGGGGCCGAAGAATGGGCTAGCGCCCGAAATTTTGTTTTAAGAATAGGAAAGGGCTTAGAGAAAGATCCCATGAGGTTCTTGATTGTATAGACCTACACATAAATAAGTAAGGAAGGCCTGTAAACCTGAATAAGGGATCCAACATGGATCCAAGAGCTAATTCGACTCTGAGTTGGAACAATCCATGTACAAGATTGCATCACTGAAAAGACAAATTGTTCAAGTATCCATAACTTCTTGCTCAAAACTCAGAATTGAGCATGGAAGCAGGAATTGGAAAGGTCTTGAACAATAGAGGATAAATGTTCACCCATAAATTGGATCTGAATAGTCAATTTCTTAGGAAATTAGCAAAAAAGAAGTCTGATATATATTAATGAATTATAATAGTTCATGTTTTCATGAAATTGTTAAGAACAATTAGGCTAACAAAGTTTTGTTGGATGCACATTTTTGCAGAATTAACAACTATCAGAACATAATCAATACAGAGTGTAGAGTGACAGATGATACACAGATAGTCTATAGTCAATAAGATGAAATCATAGGGATGAATGTCTAGTTGGGTATGGCAGGAACCAACTCCAATGGACATGCATGAGGAAAGGACGAAGACATAAATCTGGATGATACCCTTAGAAATCTACATATAGATGTCTAGAGACACAAGGGTGATAATGAAAGGCTTATGAAATCCAAGGAGCAACATGCATAATTCAATATGAAGTTAATGAAGATCTTGGACAAAATTAAAAAGAAGTTGGATAAGGAGAGTGGATCCAACAAATCAAGAAACCATGGGACCCCTAAGGGAAAAGGAAGATCAAGGAGTGGTAGCAAAGATCACCATCACTCCCAAAGGCATCATCATAGGAGAGAACATAGTATCTCAATTCCATCCCCTGTCAGGAAGCATAAGAGATCTTGGGTGAATGAATTGAAAGGAGAAATGAACAAGACCAAACCTTCCACTTTTGATGGTGAACACAAGAAGGATGAAGATGTTGAGACATGGTTGTTGGGCATGAGAATGTACTTCCAATTGCATAACTATTCTTCTCACTCAGAAGGAAGAATTTCTATCTATCAGTTGAAAGGAAAGACATCCATGTGGTGGGATCAACTTGTGCAAGTGCAACACATCAGGTAGAAAAATGTGACTTGGAAGGAATTCAAGAATCATTTTGAGAATAAATACCTAACCAAGAGGTATTATGACAAAAATATGAAAGAATTCTTTGAACTCAAACTAATCAAAATGACTATTGATGAATATGAAAAGATATTTTTATAACTATTGAAGTATTTCTCCTTCATCAAGGATGAGACAATTAAGATCCATAGATACCTGAGTGGGATGCCATCTTTCACTAGTGACAAGATTCAATATGATGATCCCAAGACTTTGGAGGAAACCATAAGGAGATCAAAGTGTTTATATGATCAGCATAAGAGGAAGCCTACTTTCCAAAAAACTTGGGAAGACAAGAAGAAGTATAAGATGGAACAGAAGCAGAAGGGAAGAAAGCCACCTTTTTTCAGAAATAGTCCTCAAGGACATTCATCTTTTAGAGAGAAAAAAATGACTAGGATAGGTGGGAAAAGGCCAAGGCAGAAACCCATTCAATATTGGGGTTGTAAAGGATACCATGAGTATAGATATTGTCCTCACAAAAGTGACAAAGTGAGAGTTGTCCACAATGTACAATAAGTAGAAATAGTGGAGGACATGGGCATATGTTTTCCAGGGATCTATGTAGCCCTGGCCAACCTTGGACAACCCTGGACAACAAGAAAGCAGAGTTTCAATCACACATTATCGAAGTAGAAGGTATGATCAATAACCATGCCTTTACTATTTTAATATATTTAGGAGCTATTCATATCTATATAGATCCTAAGGTAGTGGAAATATTTCATTTTCCAAGAAGTAAGCATGAGAAATCTTGGCTGGTACAACTGACTATAGGAACCAAGATAAAAGTTGTTGGGTTGGTTAAATCATGTCCAGTGGACATGAATGGGATAAGTAGTAAGGTGTATTTGAACATCCTTCCATTGGGTTCATATGAATTTCTAATTGGTATGGATTGGTTGGACCAACACCATGTTTTCTTAGACTATCATAACAAGACATTTACTTTCCCGGATGAGGAAGGGAACTCGAGAATAGTCCAAGGAATTCCTAGGGAATTTATTATCCGAGATATCTCAACAATGTAGATGAAGGAGTGTTATAGGAAAAGCTACCAAATATTTGCAGCTCATATGGAGGAAGCACCTAAGGATAAGGTGCCAAATTTGGAGGATCATGCAATCCTGAAATATTTTGAGGATGTGTTCAAGGAGATACTAGGACTACCCCCAAAGAGAGATATTGATTTATCTATAAATTTGATGCATGGAGAAACTCCTGTATCAAAGACTCCGTACATAATGAGTACAATAGAAATGAAGGAGTTTCAAATGTAGCTCGAAGAGATTCTGAAGAAGGGGTATATACGCCCAAGTGTGTCACCTTGGGGTGCCCAAGTTTTATTTGTGAAG
>JASDQU010242529.1:41793-62129 GCA_032191745.1 Picea mariana | reverse complement strand
AAATATTTTTTGGTGCTCTATTTTAATGACATCCTCATCTTTAGTTGGACATGGAAAGAGCACTTATAACACATTCAATAGGTCCTTAGCACCTTGCGACAACACAAGTTATATGCGAACCTGGAGAAATGCTCAGATGGCATGTAGAGAATCCAATACTTAGGATACATCATGGATAAACATGGAGTGCATGTGGGGCAGAACAAGATCCAATTCATTCAGGATTGACTAGCCTCGATGACTCTGGAAAATATCCATATCTTCTTGGGCCTCACGAACCTCTACTGCAAGTTTGTGTTGGGATTATCTCATATAAATTGGCCCTTAAGTAAAGTGACCAAGGGGGGAGATAAGGAAAGTTTTTATTGTCGAAATGAAAGAAAAAAGCATTCCAAGATCATAAACACCGCCTCTGTTCCACACCAGTACTCACATTAATATATCTACAACAATCATTTGAGATCAAGGAAAATGCCTATGAATATGCTATAAGTGTCGTCCTCACTCAGCAGGGAAATCTGGTTGCATATCATAGTGAAAAACCATCTAATGTTGTTTGCAGGTATGTCACCTATGACAAAGAGATTTACTCCATTGTGCATGCATGTCGATGTTGAAAGAATTATGTTGTAGGAAAGGAAATGATCATCCAAACTGATCACAAGCCTTTGCAATTCATGCAGACACAAGGAAAGCTACAAATGACCACCATAAGAAATGGTTCACATATTTGCAATAATTCCACCTGAATATTAAGTACAAGAAAGGTAGTTACAAATATGTTGTTGACTACCTCAATTTCCCCCTAGTTTTGGCCCTCACCATAGTTCTTAACACCTATGGTCATGATACCTCTAGGTGGCCACAATTAAAAATCGATTACTTTGACTTCATTGCTAATTATCATACCCTAAGTGCCAGAAAACAAGTTCCAGACTTCTATATCTAGGATACACTCTTGTGCTATATCAATTGTCTTTTTGTTCCTTCAAGTGACATGCAAAGATAATTTGGGAGGCACACTACAGTCAGGTTGTAGGGAAATTCAGGGTGGAGAAGACAATAGTAATACTTCAAAAACATTTCTACTATCCAAAGCTTCAACATGATGTTGGTCAGTACATCAGGTCATGCACTGCATGTGCCATTGCTAAGATGATCATCAAGAAGTAGGAGTTGTACACTCCTATCCCTGCACTAGAAAATCCTTGGGAGCCTATCTCCATGGATTACAAGTTAGGGTTTCCCTCGAACAAACATTTTCATGATTGTGTTTTTGTGGTCGTCAATTGATTCTCTAAGATGGTCATTTTGAAACCCTATAAAAAGAGTATCACAACTTAGGCCACTACTAAACTCTTCTTTGCGCATGTTTTGGTTCATTTCAGGCTACCATGGTGTAATACCCTAAGGCTGAGCCCCTGCTGAATTGTAATGATGTTTAATGATGTGTATAGGTTGGTGAGCCAAGTGTTTATAAGCTGGGAGGATTATGTGTTTATTAGGCCAGAGAGCCTAGATGTAAAGGCCAGTGTGCCTATTTTTGAATATGTAATTATGCAGATCATTAATAAAAATACATCACTGCGTGTAGACCAACCACGAAGAAAGTGTTATGGGGGACTAAGCTCCACTAGGAAGGGGAAGGGAAGGGGGTTGAGAGGCTAGGAAAAAGGGGATAATATTGAGGGCTTAACCCAAGGGAATATTATAATGTATTTCCTAAAATACAACGGCTTGGGAAATAAACCCTGTTATCCTAAGTTCCTTTGGGAGAGGAACGAGCTCCTGGAGAGCCATGTATCATACATAATGCATGCATATTTATGTGGGAAAATCCATCGTTGTGGGGGTTCATTGACCATTCTTTCCATCCTTTTCCCCATTCAATCATGCACTGAGAAGACACACAATAAACCATTTTCTTCCATTGTTTAACCCTCTACCATCGTGAACCTCTATAACTTACACACACTGATATTTTTGCTAAGCTCATACCCTACCTTACACGATCTAGCTACCGTGGTTACCCATTTGAATTAGGATCTAGACAAAAGAGGTATGTTTTTAGGCCTGTGGTTTTGAAGCGGCGGGTTGTCAGGCCTGTGGATTGAAGAAGCAGGTTTTCATGCCTGTGAGCAATTTTCTCCAGGTGAGATAGATTGCTGGGAAGTGATTTCTCCTGGAGGGAGTCCAACAACAACTACAAAGCTCTGAGAATTCCTGATCTGGCCTATTGTTGAAACCCTGGAAGAGAAGTTTAGCAGTCGATGGACTATGGAACATTGAAGGTGTATATTCTCGGGGTGGGACATGAATGTGGGGAATGAGATTCTGTGAGCGGTGGGTGTAAGTAGGCTCCTTGGAGGTTATCCTTCCCGTTGCATTGTGAAACTTTTCGTAGTCTTAGCCTAGCCTAAGATTTCCGTTACCTCAGGTGGAGTTTAGTCCCAGCTTGGGGGTGATCCATTTCTTATAGCTTGGAGTAGCGTGGTCTAAGGATGGGAGATTTTTGGAAGGTATGCACATAGTTGGTGGTTTTATCATAAAAATATATGTACCAATTCTATGCTAATTTTACATGTTGTGTTAAGTACATGTTTTAAGTTTATCATAATTTCCTCTGTTTATTGCATGTATGTGTTTACTGTCACTTCCACATGAATATGTGTATGAACAAAATGTTTATATTTGTTAAAATTGCATTATATATATGTATATCATAGGTTTTACATAGTAGATATTTTTTGTAGGTGTTCCTGACATGGAAGGCCGGGGACGTTACAATCTAATATCAAAGCCCATGGTTTCAACACTAAACCTGGATGGGCCATGAATGTGGAATTTGGAATAAAAAATTCCACAAGGAATTGATATATAGAGTGCCAAGAGGGCGTTGAGGGAACACCTTGGCTGGGTTTAGAATCTCATGAGGTATAGCAGTTTGATAAACCACGATAGACGTGGTATTGGGCCACAAAGTTAAATTTGGGTGGTTGGATCTGTTCGGAAGAAGACATATCCCCCACAACTGTCGGATCCATGGAAGGTGATCGGAGGTTAAGAACATAAGTCCTTTGGACTTCTCCCTCCAATCGTTTTAAAACTATAGTAGAGGAAATTACCAAAGTCCAGAACTAATCTAGACCATCCATTTCCAGGGACACATGTCCTCAGATTAAGCAATGTTCAGAATTCGACAGTTTGGGGGTTGTGGGGTGTTCAACAGCGAAATCCTTCAAAGTCTTAGAGTGAATCTCAACCATAGATAATTCAGGAGGAGGAGAACCATTGGATTTCCCAAGTGGTTCGGTGGTTCGATGTTTGGGGAAATCCGTTGGAGATTGCGCGGTGAAGAAATCACCGAAGTCCCAAAGCTACGGGAAGCAGTTGTTAGCAGTCAACAGTTCAAGAGTTTTGGAAATGTGTAGATGAGAAGGAATCGCTGAAGTCCCTATTTTCTGAAGTGGTGTGACATGATGATGTCACCACGGGTGATGTGGACCTGTTCGACAATTTGATAGTTTGAGAGGCTTGAGAAGGTGTCGATGATAAGAAATCCCCAATGTCTCGAAGCACCAGATATGATGTGGCATGATGATGTCACCTAGGGTGACGTGGACCTACCCTAAGTCTGCCACGTGTCACTTGTTTTTAAAATTTTGATAGGCCCTTAGTACCGATTGGGACCTGACACATCTCACTCGACGATGGGGCCACGTGTCACCACCTTGATTGGTGAAAAATATACTATGTGGACCCCGTGAGGTTAAGATTTTTAGGCATTCGACATTCGGTGGAAAACTGTTGGAGGAAATTCCAGACCTCCGAAGTCTCATAGTCTCAAAGTCCCAAAGTTCCAAAGTCACAAAGCACCAAAGTGACATGGCTTGGTGATGTCACCTGGGGTGACGTGGACACACAATATGTGTGTCGTGTGTCAATGTGTTTTGTGCTTTTGAAAGACTGATTTTTCTAGTTAGAACTTGACACGTGTCACCTCTCATATTGGGCCATGTGTCCGCTTCTTGGAGTCTTCCACATAGCACCTGGGTGTGCAGTACTAAGTGGACCCCAAGAGTTCACCAATTCGACATTCGGAAGGAATGAAGTGAGAGGAAGGTGAAAACCCTGAAGCTTTGAAGAGCGGAGTAAATCCTCATACTTTATCAAGAGAGGACACGTGGCAGTAGATCCCGTAGTTCGGAGGATTCAAGGCATAAACATTTGAGGTCGAGGACTTCTGGAGGCTCAAAGGCCATAGTCCATCTTGACCATTGATCACAGAGGACGCATGGCGACAGATCCCAAGGTCTGAAGAAGTGGTACTCTAGAGGATTTGAGTTGCCTGTTTCTTGAGTCGAGAACTCCCAGAGGGCTAGAGTTAATCTCAACCGTTTATCAGGAGATGACACATGAAGGCAAGAGAGAGAATATCCAGTGAGTCGACACTTAGGGAGATTTGTAGAGAAGTTCTTTGGAAAACTCTGAAGCCCAAAGTCCCAGAGAACCTAACCATCGTATATCTAAACAAGGAATGATGATCATCGATCTGTACATCCTCCAAGTATTCATAGAATTGGAATTCGGGGGAAATGTGTTGTAATGAAGGAAGATCCTCCGAAGCTCCGAATTTCTTGATCCCGAGAGGCCCAAAGCACATGATAAGTGCCTATTTTTTAGTGTTGGGTCACAAACTGAGGTCACATGAATTTGGGGGCCGAAGAATGGGCTAGCGCCTGAAATTTTGTTTTAAGAATAGGAAAGGGCTTAGAGAAAGATCCCGTGAGGTTCTTGATTGTATAGACCTACACCTAAATAAGTAAGGAAGGCCTGTAAACTTGAGGAAGGGATCCAACATGGATCCAAGAGCCAATTCGACTCTGAGTTGGAAGAATCCATGTACAAGATTGCATCACTGAAAATACAAATTGTTCAAGTATCCATAACTTCCTGCTCAAAACTCAGAATTGAGCATGGAAGCAGGAATTGGAAAGGTATTGAACAATAGAGGATAAATGTTCACCCATAAATTGTATTTGAATAGTCAATTTCTTAGGAAATTAGTAGAAAATAAGTATGATATATATCACTGAATTATAATGGTTCATGTTTTCATGAAATTATTAAGACCAATTAGGCTAACAAAGTTTTGTTGGATGCACATTTTTGCAGAATTAACAACTATCAGAACATAATCAATACAGAGTGCAGAGTGACAGATGATACACAGATAGTCTATAGTCAAGAAGATGAAATCATAGGGATGAATGTCTAGTTGGGTATGGAAGGAACCAACTCCAATGGACATGCATGAGGAAAGGACGAAGACATAAATCTGGCTGATACCCTTAGAAATCTACATATAGATGTCTAGAGCCACAAGGGTGATAATGAAAGGCTTATGAAATCCAAGGAGAAACATGAATAATTCAATATGAAGTTAATGAAAATCCTGGACAATATTTTAAAGAAGTTGGATAAGGAGAGTGGATCCAACAAATCAATAAATCATGGGACCCCCGAGGGAAAAGGAAGATCAAGGAGTGGTAGCAGAGATCACCATCACTCCCAAAGGTATCATCATAGGAGAGAACACAATATCTCAATTCCATCCCCTGTCATGAAGCATAAGAGATCTTGGGTGAATGAATTGAAAGGAGAAATGAACAAGACCAAACCTCCCACTTTTGATGGTGAACACAAGAAGGATGAAGATGTTGAGACATGGTTGTTGGGCATGAGAATGTACTTCCAATTGCATAACTATTCTTCTCAGGCAGAAGGAAGAATTTCTATCTATCAGTTGAAAGGAAAGACATCCATGTGGTGGGATCAACTTGTGCAAGTGCAACACATCAGGTAGAAAAATGTGACTTGGAAGGAATTGAAGAAGCATTTTGAGAATAAATACCTGACCAAGAGGTATTATGACAAAAATATGAAAGAGTTCTTTGAACTCAAACTAAGAAACATGACTATTGATGAATATGAAAAGATATAACTATTGAAGTATTTCTCCTTCATCAAGGATGAGACAGTTAAGATCCATAGATACCTGAGTGGGATGCCATCTTTCACCAGTGACAAGATTCAATATGATGATCCCAAGACTTTGGAGGAAACCATAAGGAGAAAAAAGTGTTTATATGATCAACATAAGAGAAAGCCTACTTTCCAAAAAACTTGGGAAGACAAGAAGAAGTTTAAGATGGAACAGAAGCAGAAGGGGAGAAAGCCACCCTTTTTTCAGAAATAGTCCTCAAGGACATGCATCTTTTAGAGAGAAAAAAATGACTAGGACAGGTGGGAAAAGGCCAAGGAAGACACCCATTCAATGTTGGGGTTGTAAAGGAGACCATGAGTATATATATTGTCCTCAAAAAAGTGACAAAGTGAGAGTTTTCCACAATGTACAATAAGTAGAAATAGTGGAGGACATGGGCATATGTGTTCCAAGGATCTATGTAGCCCTGGACAACCCTGGACAACAAGCAAGCAGAGGTTCAATCACACATTATTGAAGTAGAAGGTATGATCAATAACCATGCCTTTACTATTTTAATATATTTAGGATCTATTCATAGCTATATAGATCCTAAGGTAGTGGAAATATTTCATTTTCCAAGAAGCAAGCATGAGAAATCTTGGCTGGTACAACTGGCTACAGGAACCAAGATAAAAGTTGTTGGGCTGGTTAAATCATGTCCAGTGGACATGAATGGGATAAGTACCAAGGTGGATTTGAACATCCTTCCATTGGGTTCATATGAATTTTGAATTGTTATGGATTGGTTGGACCAACACCATGATTTATTAGACTATCATAACAAGAGATTTACTTTCCCGGATGAGGAAGGGAACCCGAGAATAGTCCAAGGAATTCCTAGGGAATTTATTATCCGAGAGATATAAACAATGTAGATGAAGGAGTGTTATAGGAAAAGCTACCAAATATTTGCATCTCATATGGAGGAAGAACCTAAGGATAAGGTGCCAAATTTAGAGAATCATGCAATCCTGAAATATTTTGAGGATGTGTTCAAGGAGATACCGGGACAACCCCGAAAGAGAGATATTGATTTCTCTATAAATTTGATGCATGGAGAAACTCCTGTATCAAAGACTCTCTACATAATGAGTACAATAGAGATGAAGGAGTTTCAAATGTAACTCGAAGAGATTCTGAAGAAGGGGTATATACGCCCAAGTGTGTCACCTTGGGGTGCTTGAGTTTTATTCATGAAGAAGAAAGATGGGACATTGAGATTGTGCATTGACTTCAGACAATTGAACAAAGTGACTATAAAGAACAAGTATCCTTTGCTAAGGATCGATGATATCTTTGATCAGTTAAAGGATGCAAGGGTATTCTCAAAGATTTATCTCAGGTCAGGATATCATCAATTAAGGATCATAGATGAAGACAACAACAAGACCCCCTTCAGGACAAGGTATGGTCATTATGAGTTCACAATGGTGCCATTTGGGTTATCAAATGCACCAAATTGTTTTATGTGCTTGATGAATGGTGTTTTCCGGGAATACTTAGACACATTTGTCATTGTCTTTTTGGATGAAATCCTTGTATATTCCAAGTCATAAGAAGAACATGAGCATCACTTGAGGATGGTGTTAGAAGTGCTAAGAGAGAACCAATTGTATGTCAAATTGAGCAAGTTCTCATTTGATCAAAACCAAATTCACTATTTGGGGCATATCATATCTAAAGAAGGGATTGTAGTGGACCCTAGAAATATTGAAGCTATTAAAGGGTGGACAACACCTAAGAATGTGACAGAAGTCAGATCCTTCATGGGTCTAGCTGGATACTACAAAAGATTCATTGCAGGGTTTTTGAGAATTGATCACCCAATCACTTCCTTGCAAAGGAAGGGGGTGAAGTTTCAATGGACAACAAAATGTGAAAAGAGCTTCCAAAAATTGAAGCAGTTGTTAACCAATGCTCGATTTCTGAGGATTGTTGATCCGAATGAAGATTTTGTGATTTGCACATATGCATGCAAAGAAGGACTTGGTGGATTCCTTAGTCATAATGGGTTTGTGATATGTTTTGAATCCATAAAAGTGAAATAGAATGAAAGGCTCTATGCCACTCATGATTTGGAGTTGGAAACAATAGTTCACGCCTTGAAGAAGTGAAGGCACTACCTCACGGGAAAGAGGTTTGAGTTGAGGACAAATCGTAATGGTCTGAAATATTTGTTTGATCAACCAACTTTGAATGCTAGGCAAAGAAGATGGTTGGAATTCCTGTGTGAGTATGACTTTGATATTAAGCATATCAAAGGAAAAGAGAACAAAGTGGTTGATGCACTCAGTAGGAGAGTGCATGATCTGCATGCTACAAGCATTATCATGTATCAAACTAATCTTAAAGGAAATAATTATGAGGCTGCAAAAGTAGATTTGCAGTACATGAAGTTGGTAACGAAATTACAACAAGGAAAAATGCAACAAAAAGTTGAAGATTATGAATTATGAATTGATGAAATTCTCCTATAAAGGAATAGAATTTATGTACCCAATTATCATGAATTGAGGAGTACGATTTTAAAAGAGATGCATAATGTACCTTATGCTGGACACCCAGGTTATCAGAAAATAGTTTCAACAGTCAAGAGCCAATATTATTAGCCAGAAATGAAAAAGGAGATTGTTGAATACATTGCTAAATGTTTGGAGTGTCAAAAGGTCAAGGTTGATATTAGACACCCATCTGGGTTGCTGTGGCCATTTCCCATTTCTAAGTGGAAGTGGGAAGTGGTGACAATGGATTTCATCACCAAATTCCCAAAACAAGCAAGCAACATGATGCTATCATGGTGTTGGTGGACACGATTACCAAAGCTTCCCATTTTATTCCTATGAAGGTTACTCAAAGAACAACCAATTTTGTTGATATTTATATGAGGGAAGTAGCATGCTTGCATGGCATACCAAAGAAAATTATGTCAGACAGAGACCCAAATTTTACCTCAAAGTTCTGGAAGGGATTATTCAAAGGGTTTAGAAAAAATCTAAACTTCAACACAACTTATCATCTCGAGTCTGATGGGAAAACAGAAAGGGAGAACCAAGTGATAGAGGATATGCTAAGGATGTACGTGATGGAAAAACCATCTAAATGGGAAGATTATCTACACTTGGTAGAATTTTCCTACAACAATGGGTACCAAGCATCACTGAAGATGAGCCCATTTGAGGCACTTTATGGTAGAAAGTGAAACACACCAATAAGCTGGGACAACCCAACCGACAAAGCAGTGATTGGGCCAGAGTTGCGCAGGGAAATGGAAGAGAAAATGTTGAAGATAAAACATAATTTAAAGGTTTCCCAAGATAGGCATAAAAGCTATGCTGACAAGGGTAGAACTCATAGGGAACTTAAAGTGGGTGATCATGTTTTATTGAAGGTGAAGGCCAACAAAAGTTTCCTAAAGTTTGGAAACTGTTCCAAGTTGACATCCAGATATTATGGGTCGTTTGAAATTCTAGAGAGGTTTGGACCAATAGCTTACACGATTGCATTACTTGAATCTATGTCTATACATAATGTATTCCATGTATCATTGCTTAAGAAATATATACCTTATGCTAATCATGTTATTGATTGGAATGTGATTCAGGTGGAGCAAGAAAGCACTTTTCAAGTGCATCTAGTACGAATTCTGGACCAACAAATCAAACATCTACGGAATCTATCCATAGGGCTTGTAAAGTTCCAATGGACCTGGTACGATCCTGAGGACACAACTTGGGAGCATGAAAATGCTATGCAGGCAGAATACCCGCATCTTTTTGAATATTTTTGAAAATCCTGTTGTAATATGTAAATATGATGCATTGAGGACAATGCATAAATGAGGGGAGGGGATTGTAATACCCCAAGACTGATCCCCTGCTGAATTGTAATGATGTTTAATGATGTGTATAGGCTGGTCAGCTAAGTGTTTATAATATGGGAGGCTTATGTGTTTATTAGGCCGGAGAGACTATTTGCAAAGGCTAATGAGCCTATTTTTGTATGTGTAATTATGCTCATCATTAATAAAAATACATCGTTGCGTGTATACCAACCACAGAGAAAGATTTATGGGGGACTAAGCTCCACTAGGAAGGGAAAGTGAAGGGGACTAAGAGGCTAGGAAAAAGGGGCTAAGCTTGAGGGCTCAACCCAAGGGAATATTATAATGTATTTCGTAAAATACTAAGGCTTGGAAAATAAACCTTGTTATCCTAAGTTCCTTTGGGGAGAGGAACACAATCCAAGTGGAGAGGAATGATATCCTAGAGAGACATGTGTCATCCAGGATGCATGCAGATTTATGTGGGAAAATCCATCGTTGTGGGGGTTTGCTGACCATTCTTGGCATCCTTTGCCCCATTCACTCATGCATTGAGAAGGAACATAGTCAACCATTTTCCTCCATTGTCGAACCCTCTTCCATCGTGAACCTCTGTATCTTGCGCACATTGGTAGTTTTGCTGAGCTTGTACCCTGCTTTACTTGATTTAGCTAATGTGGTTACCCATTTGACTTAGGAGTTGGACATAAGAAGTAGATTTTTAGGCCTATAGTTTTGAATAGGTGGGTTTTCAAGCCCATGGATTGAATAAGCAGGTTGTCAGGCCCATGAGAAACTCTCTCTAGGTGAGAGAGACTGTTGGGGAAGAGATTTATCCTGGAGGGAGTCCAATAGCATCTACAAAGCTCTGAGAATTCCTGATCCAGCCTGTTGTTGAAGCCATGGAAGGGAAGTGGATTAGCCGATGGAATGTGGAACAATGAAGGTGTATATTCTTGGGGTGGGACATGAATTTGGGGAATGTGAGTCTATGAGTGGTGGGTGTAAGAAGGCTCCTTGGAGGGAATCCTTCATGTTGCATTGTGCAACTTTTTGTAGTCTCATCCTAGCCTATGATTTCCTTTACCATGAGTGGAGTTTAGTCCCATATTGGAGGTGATCCACTACTAATAGCTTGGAGCATTGTGGTCTAAGGCTGGGAGGTTCGTGGAAGATCCACACACAGTTGGTGGTCTTCTCATAAAAAGATAAATACCAATTCTATGCTAATTTTACATGCCGTGTTAAGTACATGTCTGAAGTTTATTAGAATTGTCTCTGTTTATTGCATGCATGTGTTTACTATCACTTCCACGTGAATCTGTGTATGAACATAATGTTTATATTTGTTAAAATTGCATTATATATATAAGATTTGGTACAGAGTAGAGATTTTTGGTAGCGTGTGCCTGACTTGGAAGGTTGGGGATGTTACACATGGACCATTATTTCAGATAGGGACAACATGTTCCTCAATAATTTCTATTCCATCCTATGGCCTTTCATGGACACCAATCCAACCAAATCAACAACCTTTCATGGACACCAATCTAACCAAATCAACAACCTTTCATCCCTAAATAGATGGCCAAATGGAAGTGGTCAGCACAATGATTGTGCATATCCTACACATGTAAAACTCCAAGAATCAACTCACATGGGATGAGAGACTTCCATACATTCAACATAAGTATAACAAAGACCTCCACAAATCCATTGGCCATAAACATTTTCATATGTGCTTTGTGTTCTATCCATTGGCCCCTATTGATGTAGCTCTTCCTGTTCCATCTTCCCTTAGAGAGTCCTACCATGCTTAGAACGAGGTAGACAAAGAAACCATTTTTTTTGAATGAATCCAAACCTCCAAAAACAAGTTCATGTTATCTTAGAGAAGGCCAATGCAAAGTATAAGTAGTGACATGACCAACATTGGGTTCCTCACAAGTTTCAGGTTGGTGACAAGGGGTGGTTGCATTTGTAGAAAAATTGCCTCATAGGCCCCCATAGGAAGATTAGATCACTCTAATATGGGTCTTACACCATCACAAAGGTTGTGGGTGACAATTATTTTTAATTGAGTATTCCTCCTTTCCTTACCTTGCACTCAATATTTAATGTGGAGCTGCTTCGACCATATTTCCCACCTTTGTTATAGACCTCGAAGGTGGCTAAGTAATTGGCCCCTACAAAACTCAATTCTGACTGCATTACACAATCTCCAGTTTATTGGATCATAGACACCAAGTTGAAGAGAACGCATAATCAAAACATACAACTTTATTAGGTTGTCAAAGAAGGAAAGCTACTTCAACAATTTTTTTAGGGACCTAACCTCCCTAACCCTTCATGTAGCTAGAATAATATGTTTTCTATGTAATAAAGGTCGACATTAGTAAATGAGGCTTATATAATATTGTGAACAAGTCTAATGTAAAAAGAATTAATATAATCTTCTGCTTCTAGAAATATCTTCCTATAGAATGTTCTTTGGAAGATAGAATTAGTATAAATATGAGGATAAGGCATGGGAAAGTCTTGTCTTGAGAATTATTGTAATAGAACTCTACTCTGTTGGAGGTTTCCCCCTCAAAGAGGAAAGTGAAATTTGATTTATATCAATAAAGGTATCATTGTTGGTGTTATTATTCTCTATGTTTTGTTATTTAGTTGGTATTTGTCTTAATATTTTTGTTTTTTCTTTATATAATACATATGGTACCTTACAAGTGGTATAAGAGCACTTTCCTCTATAGAAATTTTGCGACAATTTTTTTTATGGGTAGAGATTGTACCACCGTCATATTTAAAATGAAAAGATATGTCATTCAGTGGGTAAAACTGTGGTTGGGGAATACTACACATAGGAAATACAGACAGTTTCATGGGTTACTTGAAACAAACATTTCACCTTGTTAGAAACCTTTGTAACCCGTATTGGTACCCATTCAAGTAGTACCACATCAGACACCACCTTTACATGAACATCACTCCCATGTACCTTCACGTATATAGGGAGTCCCCTAGGTCTCCTGAAACTATCCCTAGATCAACCTATTGGCCACCTAACTACTATAGTGGCACCGATAACAACACTCAGGAAGACTACTCTCTAGTAGCTGGGTAATCAGGTAGTACACATAAGGGTACAATCAATCCTTCTTAGTAGGTACCCTGAGATATTGGGTTGAGTACTACTATTAGACCCTACACATATATCAGAGAGCTATAGCTATGACACACCAAATTCCCACACTACTAAGTGTCGCAATTATGTATCACATTCTACTAAGTGTCACACTTATGTATCACATTATACTAAGTGTCTATTTGTCACACTACTAAGTGTCACACTTATGTATCACATTCTACTAAGTGTCAAACTTAAATTTCACAACTTTATCATCATGTGGGAGTACTTGTCATGTTCCGTAGACATGATTGATGATAAATACATCATTTGGAGGTCGAAATGCTACTTTTTACCTTGATATTTTGAGCCTTTTAGAGTATCATCGCTCCCCTTCCCATATACAGGGAGTGATTAACCCTAATTATTGTTCCTTTCTCAATTATTAGGGACCAAAACTATCACTCCTTGATCAGTTGTAAGGGAGATATTAAGTGGTTTCAACTAAGCCACCTTATTTGTTGGAAAAATATGAGAAGATTGAGTTGGTTTTGTGTACAGGATTCAAGCCATATCTCTTTGCTCCATCTTAGGCACCAAATCCGAACCTCATGAGCTAAATCTTAAACCATATTCCCAAAATACCCTATCGTTGTTTTTACTCCCATTCCTATAAAATGGAGGCCATTATTGGGTGAAAGGAAGGATACTTTCAGTGTATCATACTTCTAATCGTGTGAGATACAAGGGGATGGAAAAAATATCTTGGAGGAGCTGCTGCAACATCCAGATTGATATTGTAAGTGTTTCCATTTTTTTAGCTTTCCATTAATACATAACTTGGCCTATTCCTCTCATGCCTATGCATTCAAGTGTATGTGATTCTATTATTGTAAATTCATCATAGATAGATCTATTTTAACTTAACAATATAGTCTAGAAAAATGAAGTTTCTCTTTGTTCTTTGCAGGTCTTTTCTTGTGCCTAGGAGTTTGGACATCAAGGTCAAATGATAGAGAAATGAGGAAAACCTTCGTAAAAAGGTAATTCATTCACATCTTTCTTCTCATTCTAATTGTAGAAACAAGTCTAAGAGGAGAGTAGTTCACCATTTGTTTTCTTTTGTCTTGAATCACGAGGGGTCTTGATACAAGAAGAGTTTCACCTGCTAGTAGGGGGGACTTTACCACAAAAATAGCACAGGGAATACCCTTGTCTATAAAACCCTTAAAACCCTAAGCCTTTGGAAAGGAACAAAAAAAACAACAACATAAATACACTCTTACTGTGAAACCCTACCTCCTGCATTCAGGTTGTGAAATTCCTACACAATTTTCCATGTTAACAATTTGGGCATTCCATCACTGTAGTATCCTTCAGGTCTAAGTATAACTCCATAGGAGTAAAAAAAAGAGAGTATAGTGGTCCCATCGACACCCTTATTCGAGACCTATCCCATTGGATTCCTCTCTTCACCCTGGTCATCGTGGTACATGTTATCACTCCAAGAAACTCCTTAGGGTTGTAGGCTAAGGATGCTTGGTAACTTAGAAATAATGGTTTTTGTGTGTTTGGGACAATGGGGTCTTCAATTATTTGTATAAGAAACAGCTCATCACACATCTAAATATACAGTGCTTTCAGTAAACAATAACCAGATCAAATAATTGAAAGAGAGAATGAAGAATACTATTCTTGATTTGCTAATACAAGTGAAAGTAGGGCCTAATACAAGACAACAAGGAATCCTTTAATTTCAAGCCTATGAGTTCAATAAAGAGGTAACAGTCTCTATGAACTAAAATAAACTGAAAGTAAAGTACAAAAAATGAAGGATGAACAATTCTGGTATTGTAAACGAAAGGAAACTTCACTTTATTTCTGCAAAAAGAGTCTATACAATGGCATAAAATATCTCCTAGTTTGAACCCTTGTTTCATATAAAAAACAGGCATTTATAGCCTCTTACAAATAGTTTTACAGATCCTAAAAACATGGATCTGTATTTAATAAAAGTAATTCAAATCTAACTCAACGAATTGAAAATAAAGTCTTAACAACTAAACTTAGAACTCGAATTGTCTTCAATCTCCAAAATTTGCCATCTGCATCTTTCAGCTCCTGGGATCTGCAATGTAATGAAACCTGGCAGGACACCTGTCTTGACAGTTGGATCTCTCCAACGTTCATGGTCGATTTTGAGGAAGTTGTTTTGCATGTGGTTACCAAAATTCTCTCAAACCTCTGATACCGAGTCCTTTACATGCGATCTGATAGTCCATTTATATTCTAGAACTCCTTCATAACCTGTTTAAAATGATCTGTTCTGTCCCTGGCTTCAAAAAATACTTTTCCAGCTTTCAACAACTAAATCGTTTAATATTCTGCAGGTTAGCTATTGAAAGTCGCAACTTTCAACAGCTAACGGGTCATAAAATATCGCTTTGCGCTGGTGAAATCCCTGATTGCGCTCAAAACGAGTTTTCACCTTCAAAATTTTGATTTCATCAAAACTCAGTGTGCCTCTGATTTCTCACCTTGCATATTAACAATGACTTGAGAAAGTACCTTCAGATCTGGATGGGATTTTTGTCTTTGCTTTTGTTTCAATCTTCTTATCTGCCTTTTAAGGCGTTTGGCAAGCCACCATAGGCTATTTTAATCTTTGGTGAGTTTTTGCTTTTTCTTCTTCTCTTTAACACTTTCCCGAGCCAATCTCTCAAACGCAGCATTGGTTTTGGCAAAGTTATCAGACAACTTCTTATACCTTTCTTTAATTACCTGTTCCAAAACCTCTTGCTGGGCGATTACCTCTTTCAAATGCTTGATTTTCTGAGACTTCTTTGACTTGGAGTTTTTTTATGTTTCTCCTTCCTCTGTCTGGGTGAAGGTCTCATAGTTTTGTGCACACTCATTTGACTGCTCAAGACTTTTGGTGACAGGGCATTGATCTTGTTGCTCTAATTCTGAGTCTGAATAGGGCAAGTTTAATACATTGGTTCTTCTCTGTACTCTTTTCTGTAGGATGCTTTGTGGTCTGCTCTGTGGTCTACTCAAAGTTTAACCTTTTCTTCGACCTGTGGGGCTTCACTCCAGAAATTCTATCTTCTGGAGGTCCTGGTAGGGTCCTTCTTTTTCTTGAACTACTTTGAGGAGAAGACTGTTTCTTTGAAACTTTCCCTGGTTCATTTGCAGGCTGAGTTTGTGTTTCAAAACCCTCCCAAAATAGAAAATGATCCCAGCTCCTTCCCTGCTTTTTTAATTCCTCCAGGATGATTAATTTTATGAGGCCGAAGTGGCACATATTAATTTTCATGCTCAAGGGTTGAGCCCTAATTTTCTTGCAAACCTTAGTCAAACTTTTATGTAGAAAAAAAAGGTAAATTGAGGGGAGTCTTTCCTGTGAAATGGTCCAGGAGTTTGAAGTGATAAATCATAAGTTTATCATACCTTCCCTCCGAGGTAATGTACAGTTGGATGCCTTTGAACAACTCCTGCGATTCTTCTTCTAGATAGGAAACCATCATACCCTTTTTCCATGCCTTGTGCCTGCACTCCTCTTTAAAATAAGCTCTGAAATCCAAATTTTTAGGAGCAGTGGTTTTAAACCAGATCTGACCGGTTCTTGGTAGGCTTGTTGCTGCATAAATGACAACTTCATCTACTCTAATTTCCATGGAACCAACAAGAGATTTGTTCCCATCGAACGTCTTAGCAAAAGCTTCTGTTGTAGACTGGTGGAAACCATTTTGCAACCTCTCAACGAATTTGATACACCCTGCATTCGAAAAATGTTTCTGGACTTCGGGATGTGTTTGTAAAAAGGACAGGCTATCCAAATCTCTCCTGAGTAGAGAACCGCTGCGTCTCCTCGCCATTCTGTAGCTTGAAAATCCCAACAATTCTGTATATTAACCCCTGCAACTGCTGTTCGAGCCGAGGTTCTGCGCTGTTGAAATCACTTCGGGAGTCGGCTCTGCACCACTGAATTCGAACTTGCCACCCCTGATGCCATGATTGTGGAGCATGAGTTTCTAAGCCATATCCGAGATGTAATCCGACTGGGACGTGGAACTTGAGTTTAAATGATTACCCACTTTCCCCAGCGTGTCCTTCTGATCACATGGCGTGATTCAATCATATCATGATTTGATTTTGAAACGTGGATAAGCGTACGTGAGTCCTGCTTTCTCCAACCAACGGTCCGTGGAAAATGCCCCTCAGCTGTAGAAACTTACCACTTTCACCAGTGCATGATCCCGCAAGAACTGCTTCTTAGCTGTGGAAAGTCTTCACTTTCACTAGCGCGCCACCCTGTGAGAATTTATCCTTAGCTGTGGAAAGTCTTCACTTTCACTAGCGCAGGACCTTGGAAGAACTGCTCCGTAGCTGTGGAAAGTCTGCACTTTCACCAGCGCACGACCCACGACACTGCTTTTTTGGATATTTTGGAATTCAACACTTTCAAAAACGCATAAACCTATGAGAGACGCTCTTTAGGTGCTGAAAGTCGCCACTTTCCTCAGCTAATACCCATCTTTTGGACACACGTTAGTTGTTGAAAGTGAATTATGAAAATTTTGAAAAGAAGACTTTTATGGGTCGTATTTTTCTCTAAAACAAAAACCAAAACCTAAGTTTTGCAACTAGAAAAACTCAAAATGAATTGAGTAAACTACCAATAGTAATGCTATCCACCACAAAATGTGACCAGAGGGACGGGTTCATTTTGGGAGCTAACAGTACATATCACTTGTAAGATTTTTTTCTCCATTGACCCAACCACCTTTCTTGGAACCCTTATTTTCCACCTATTCCTTTCGATTCCTCTCTTCACTTCACCCGCCATGGTACCCCTCACCTGTAATCATTTTTCCTATGCTAACCACCTACCCATGTAGTGTCTAAGATATCATTTTGATATGCATATCTTGGTAATTGTCTATATAATGTTGTAAATTGTTTATTGTCTCCTATAGGTGAATGAATTACCTTGTTAGCTTCCCTTTCCTCTTCTAGAACTAGACGTAACCATCATGTGACCGATATAGCATGTTTTAGGATTGGTTAGTATTTCTATTTTATCCCTTGAGGTCACCAGGAAATCCTCCCTTATGGTGGATCTCATTCCATCACTAAAACGAGGGAAATCTCTACTTAGGTGACAATGGTAGATTCTTCCAATTGTTACACAAGACTTGGATCTTGTGGAGGGGTCTACACAAGAACACATATTGTGATAATAGGTCCAATATATAGATGGTTCCTTTTGGATAATGAGGAAATAAAGCATAAAATTCATGAGCTTATTCGCAAGGACCACATTTGACCAAGATCCTTACCTTGTGGGAAACCAATTATGTTGGTGTAGAAGAAGGGTGGAACATGGTGGCTCTGTAATGATTATAGAGCCTTGAATAAAAACACGGTCAATAACCGATACCCGATCCTCTGGATTGGTGATCTTCTTGATCAACTCAAGGGTGCCAATTTCTTTAGCAAGGTCAATATGAAGTCAAGCCATGACCAGGTTGGGATTGGATCAACTGATGTATGGACGCCAACCTTCAAATATAAAAAATGCTTCTTTGAGTGGTTCGCCATGCATTTTGTCTTAACTAATGCTCCATTGACATTCATGAGGATGATGGATGATATGTTTCAGCCATCCACAAAATATTTTGTGGTGGTCTATTTGAATGACATCCTCATCTTCAGTTGGACTTGTGAAGAGCACTTGAAGTACATTCAATAGGTCCTAAGCACCCTACGACAACACAAGTTATACACCAACCTAGAGAAATACTCTTCTGGCATGTAGAGAATCCAATACTTAGGATAAATCATGGATGAACATGGGGTGCATGTGGACCCAACCAAGAGCCAATTCATTGATAATTGACCAACCTTGATGACTCTAACAAATATCCATAGCTTCTTGGGCCTCACCAACCTCTACTGCAAGTTTGTGTTGGGTTTCTCTCATATAACTTGGCCCTTAAGTAAAGTGACCAAGGAGGGAGATAAAGGTAAGTTTTTAGTCGTTTGAAATCGAGACATGTTCCTATAAATATTCTATCGATTTCATCCTCACTCAGCAGGGATATCCGATTGCCTATCATAGTGAAACACCATCTAATGTTGTTTGCAGGTATCCCACCTATGACAAAGAGATGTACTCCATTATGGAGGTATGATGAGAGTGGAAGCATTACATTCTAGGCAAGGAAATTATCATCCACATTGATCACAAGCCTCTGTAGATCATGCAGACACAAGGAAAGATACATAATGACCACCATCATAAATGGTTCACATACTTGCAAAAATTCCACCTAAATATTAAGTACAAGAATGGTAGTTCCAACTGTGTTGTTGACTGCCTTAGTCGACCCCCATTTGTGGCCCTCACCATAGTTCTGAACACCTACAGGAATGATACCTTTGGGTGGCCAAAATTCTACATCAATTAATTTGACTTCATTGCTAATTATTAGACCCTAAGTGCCAGGAAATAGGTTTTGAACTTCCACCTCCAGGATACACTCTGTTGGGGTCCTATAATCATAGGTAACTTTCAGCTTCTTATTTGGCGTTGCTCCCATGATGAAGACATCTAGCTTACTGGGCTCGGTTGATTCCTTTTCCCCCTCCATCCATTTCGTCCGATCCTCCATCACCCTGTTGCATCCTTCATCACCTCTGCACCACTCACTACCTTGTCCATTTGTCCCATTGGCTACATCTCGCCCACCACTCATCCCTGCATGAATAAACAGGCTTAGGCTAAAAGAAAAAACAATAGGTTAATAATGTTAGTAATTAAATTTAGTATAGTTAGATTAATAAAACCATGTTAGACTTGTTAATAATTAAATAATTAATAATTAATTAATAATTAGTAGTTAAGTTAGTTGTTTAATTTAGTAATTAGGTTAGTGTTTTATTAATGAAACATTAAATGAAAATGAAATAAAAACAATAAAACAAATAAAAAATGCATATAAATAAAAAACAAATTAAAAAATAAAACATATATTAAAACATATAATAAATAATTAAAAACATATATTAAACAAAACATATATAAAAAATAAACGAAAACACACAAATAATAAAACAAAAAAAAATAAAACTAAAAAAGAAAACTATCCTAAGTCTCCTGCATACATGGCCGTAGGGGTGCGGTCTAGTGGCCAACGGATGTACTGTTAAGGCATTTGTGATATTAAGCAGGTCACGAGTTCAAACCTCGTCTTATCTGGAGGCCAGGCTTGCGAGCGGTGTGGTTCTCCCTAGGGGTTATAAGGAAACCAACAGGGATTCGACCTCGTGTC